>BMAW01081005.1:316240-435936 GCA_019974015.1 Nephila pilipes
AATAAGGCTATATAAAATGTGGTCTATAGTAAATAGGAAAAACATGTTAGATTTTACACTTCTATTGTTCGCAAAATATTGCATTGCTTTAGGGACACTTTACATTTTTGGTGAAGCATAGTATCATTTAGCAGTACTTAAGATTTTTTGCAAAATATTGCATTTTTTTGTGACATCTTTCTGGTTTTAGAAAACAATTGACAAGATTTTTACACAAGTACCAGAATTTATGATTATCAATAGATAAATATTTGTTTTTTCCAGTTTTTGTTATTTCTAATTAATTGCTCTAACATTGCTGTCCAATTTGATTGTTTAATTTTCCTAAATGTGAAAAATATACTATCATATTACAATATTTGTACAACTATTTATAAAATTGCAAAACAAAGAAATACTTTATTTTAAAATTCTTAAATAAATTTCTCTCTGTGATGAAAAAGACTATAGGTAAAAAGATATAATCTTTTATTTTTTATTCATTTAAATATAATTATATCAGCTTGAAACTGTTACTTTTTTCATCCTGTAATAGATATGAAATTGAGTTTTATTCATTTATTACTCTTCTAATATGAAAAATTATGTGTAATTAAATGCTGAAACTGCTTTTTGTTATAATTATTGCATATAAGTGTCCCTGTTTAAATTATGTTACTTTTGTAAACTTTTATTTTCTGCTCTGTGTTCAATTTTTGTGTGAATCCCAAGTGATAAATATTAACCCTATTGATGGTTATGAGCAAGCCCAGTTCGCTTTTGAATAGTGCACTAAAATGAAGGCAGATGAGTTTAGCTCATCCAAAGTGTTTTGACCCAAATGGTTGCAGCCGAATTCTACTTGTGTGGCTAACTGTCGATTCTCCTAACCGTCAAAGGGTTTATATATATATTGAAATTTAAAATAAAATGAATTTGAGGAAAAAAACTCTGGAAAAACAGGACTTTCTTCATTTTTACTAAAGAGAGCCTAAACTTCTCTAAGGTTACATTTTTTTTTTATTGAAATGAAATTCACAACATTACATTTGGAAGTTAAAATAAAACATAAATTTGATACATACCATGTGTATTAAATATTGTAATTTTTTTATAACAGATTCCACTGGTGTAAATAACTTGGCTCCTGCTGGAATAGCTCCTGTTACAGGTCTTGGAGGTGTTGGAGCAAACAATTTAGGTCTTGTATCAAACCAAATAACTCCTGCTGTTGTGGGTGGCAATGCTGCTGGGATCCCTGGACTATCTGGCATTGGTATGGGCATTCAAGAGCGAAACTTTTCTAACCTCGGAGCTGGTGTTGGACAAGGCTTAGGCCTAGGAACTACTGGTACTGCTGGTCTTGGAAACCCTAGCCTTCTTCCAGGAGGCCTTGGTGGAATGTCCAATAATGCAGCAGGTTTAGGTGGTAGTGGCTTAGGTGGTGGCCTTGGTTCTACATTAACTGGTGGTCTAGGATTGTCTCTTGGTGGTAATTCTGTTGGAGGACCTGCTGGACTAGGATACAATGATTATGATAGATCATTTGACAGAGTCGATGATGGATATCGTAACAATCGTAAACCTTTAAAATGGACTGATACTATTGTTGTAAGAAATGTAAGTATGGATTTTTAAAGTTTTTTTTGTGTTCGGAGAATTTGTATACAGTATGGCATTTTGAAAACTTATCTTGTTTAAAGAATTTTGTTTGAAAATTTTTATCAGTATTTATCTGTAACACTTTCTTTAAAAAAAATTTCTTGCCTATAGCTACTACTTTGAACATGTCATCTAACTTAAGGAATTTGATTCTTATTATGGTTGTTGGATTATTAGGAATGGTCTCAAATTTCAATCTCTTTTAAGTAGAAAATTGCCTCAAAATGAATATTCTGACTATTCACTAGTATATGAAAATATTTTTTTATTGTAACACTTAATCATTCTGTTTCAGTCAATAAAATTTTCTTGTAATGATATGTTCACCTTTTATTTCATTTTACATTCTAGCATTAATTGGGTTTTTAATTTTAGAAGTTAAAAAAAAAATTCCTTTTTGTCTTGTAATAAAAAGTTTTTTATATTTTTAGGACACAATAGGATAAATTTTTTTCTATTACAGGAGCTTATTTAAATTTTGAAACATATTGATTTTATATATATATATATGGCTTAGGCAGATAGCATGTGTATTTATTCTACCATTAATGGTAGTTGCAGAAAAAGTATCAATAAATGTGTTTAATCTGCTTCACAGAAAGCAATTTTCCCACTACAAATACACGGGAAAATTAAGTAGAGAATATTCTATACAGTTGAAGTTTCAAACTTCATTTGAATCCTACCTTTAGTTAAGTATGTAATAAAAAACAATGAGAGAATTATTACTATTCTTGGATTATTTGTTGAATAAGTTAATCATTATATATATATATTCTTGTTCTAATCTTTTGTTAAATTATTTAAATCTTGTTTTAATTTTTTAAAAACCTGGATTTAAAATTTAATGCTATATTGGTGTTTTTTGAATTAATGCAGAACAGAATTGTTCCAATATCCTTCTATTTTTGGCTCAAATCATTAAGGGATACTTAAAAAAAAAAAAAAAAATCTCCAATCTAGAGTTACTTCAGCAGAGTTTAACAAAATGTATTATAAATTTCATTATGAGACACCAGTTACGTATTCCATATAAATTTTAATTTGTTGCATATTTGTTTTATATATTGGTACAAAAACTGCAATTTATTTTTCAGCTCTTAATTTATTTTGCGCTTCTTAATGCGAGAAAGAATTTAACTTAAAATAATGCAAAATTTCTTTTTTTCATTCAGCTTCCATTGACTTATACGTGGGAAAATGTGAGAGACAGGTTCCGAGACTTTGGTAAGTTAATAGATTTAATTTTGTTAGAAATTTTTTTAAAAAACTTCTGTTTGTTGAATTTAGGATTCTGTATTGTGGATGAAGTTTTCTTGTTTAAATTTTTAAAATTGTGTGTATATTTGAATTCTGTATAGGTGATGTGCAAAGTACACAGATGAAAGGACGTGGTGTTGCTCATATTCGATTTTCATCCGAAGCTGAAGCTGCTCGTGCTTTTGGTATCCTTTTGAAATATGAAATGTACAACATGTTAAATTGTAATACTTTTTAGTTTTTGATATGTACTTGGTTATATATTAAGTGCAGTAATACATCTTAAGTGAGAACTGTTTTTGATTAATCTTAATAATATAACAAAGCAATACTTAATTTTTGTAAATTGTGCAGTTGTTTAATTGAAAAGTTCTGCATTTTTCTTAATTATTTTTTAGATCGTATGCAGGGTACCCGCATTTTTGGTCGACTTCTAGATGTGTCTTTATACTGATTCTAGTTTTCCATCTTTATCTGCATTTCAATCTTCATTTGAACTTTTTCAGCATTTCATATTTTCTAAATTTTGAAAGGAAGAAATGGCTTCAAGAATTTTTTTCTCTTCTGAAGACTTTGTATCCTGTTTTTACAAATATCCAGATATTGATGTGAATTCATTCATAATTGCCGTTTGTTATAAGTGAGGACTAGTTATTGGTTGGAATGAAATGAATTTCTTTTTCATCGTTAAATTTTTTACTACTTCCGTATCTTACTTTGTTGAAATTTTTACTATTCGCATTTAATCTGTCTTAAAAGTTTTTAGGTCTATTTTAGGAGGTGTCAAAGATTCATCATGTTTTTTTTTTTCAAGTTTGATGTTATTCTTTCATATGTTAACCATGTTTGACATAATCATGGCATAACAAAATAGATATTTATATTCCCCTTCAACATTGGTAATCTAGCATTCCATGCTGTAATTTCCATTATGAATGTAGAAGATTGTAAAAATTTCAAAGTGCTCCTTTTGTGTTAAATAAAGTATATTCATCTTTTTGGTGATTTTAATTTTATTTTTTAATTGATTTTGATACACTGAAGATTCCCCCCGCCCCTGTAAGTGTGTATCTAACTCTTTTTCAAATGATATAGAAAATTTATCAATGTATAGAAAATTTTTACTATACATTTTCTCTGTTGAGGCAAATTTTCTGTAATTTCTTTAGAAGTTTAATGTAAATATAAATTTTATCTAATTTTTGTTTGTCTAAAGTTTCATTTGAAAAAGAGTGGATTAAAATTTTTTGGGTAGGTGTTTTTTCCCCTTCACTTCTGCAAAATATTTGTTTCATTACACATTTTGAGCCAGCACAAACTTCATTGATAAAAGGAGTGTTCTTTATTTTGTATAGAAGTATTTTCATTCTTCTATTTAATGCTATATTTTGTGCCATTTTTGTCAAGAATGTTTATTATGAAAAAGAGGTGTGCAGTAAACATCTAGTTTCTTATGTCTAATATATATATATATTTTCCATTAGCATAAACTTAATTTGTTTCAAATTCTGATTGAGGACTTGATATTGAAAAAAAATTTGATTAAAATTTCAATTCCAAATTCAAAAATGTCTCAAATGAGGTTTTTCTTGAAATTTGTGACTAATCTTAATAACAGGCTTCTGTAGATACACAATCCTTACTGTGAAGTCATGAAACAAGTTTATTGGTTTTTCGAAAGAATGATTTTTTTCAAGAATTAACATGATACAGTATGATAAAAAAAAAAAAGTTTGGAAATTGGAAAAATTTGAGTGAAAAAAAAGCTAAAATTTATATTAGTGTATTTGAAACACTAAAACAGCCATGGTGTAGTACCAATTTCTTTTTTAAACCAGATATTCTCTGGGAAATCTATAGATATTCCTGTTAAGTTTATTATACCAATTGTATTTATACTTGTTAAAAAGAACAAAGAATTTAATAGAACTAAATAATGCTTTTCCCCCTTCCAAATTAATTTGTTTCATTAAAACCTAAGGATTATTTTACGCTAACAATTTCATCTAGAAGTGGATTTTGATGAATTTAAATCTCCAAGTTATTTATTTTCAGTGGTATAGGTTTCAATTTGCTTGAAAAATGTGTATTTTTGATTTATAATTTGATTATTTTATCTTCATATGTTTGTCAGTATATAGTAGTATTTAATTCTTGTACTCAGTCTGTTTTCATTCTCTTGATCTTTTTTCATATTGAAGTGTATTACAATTATGTGTCATAGGTTAAAAGAAACTTTTTCATATTTATATAGTACTTTTTATTTAAAATTTCTTTAAATCAAACCAGTTTTGGAAAATAAACTTTTTTTTAAAACCACTTTGTAGCTTCTAACTCTGTGTAACAATTTTGTATAAAACTATTTGATTAGTTTGTGTATTTTTCACTGTTACAAATGCTGGAGATTGACTTTTATAGTTTTATTTGCTTGAGGATTTTAGTCAAAAGGCAGAATTTCAGATATCTGAGTAATGCTTGTATATTTATGGCATTTTTTAATTTAGTGATCGTATAAAATTTAGAAATGGGAAAACACCTTTCAAGTAGTTTTTATGATTAAGAGGTCATTTAATATATCTTAGTTTTCTATTTTGTCTTCTGTTTGAGCTTTAGCTTTCTAATGATACGAAGAATCAAATCATTTGGGGAAAAAGTAGTGACAAAATTTGTCATTTCTGCCACACTTTCAAGTCTACAAAGATCTCTTTTAAAGTCAGTCTCCAGCAGTTTTCAACCTCATTTATTTTCACTTAACTCCATTTCTATTTTCATTTTGTGTTTGATTGCAATGTATTGGGATATTTTTCAAATAAAACTAATTCCATGTTTCTGAAATTTTGATTTCCTTGCTGTACTATTATCATATCATGAAATAAATAGTGTATGGAAACTTATTGGGAGATTCTGTTTTTTTAAATTTTTTTTTTTTATTTTGAACATCGTTTTCCATCATTTCATCTGAAAACAGCATTGTTAGGTTATTCAAATCCCATTACCTGTTATCTCAGAAATTTTTTCGCTGCGCTTTCAAGGTTCAGTTTGTTTTCCAAGAATATTGAATACTTTACACAAATCGAAAGGACTCTCTTCCGATTTTTTTTATAGCTTGTTATAAAACCTTCATCTGAGAGAATTCTTCTGAACTTGATGTATAAATCAATTTTGTGATAATTTAAATGCATTTGAGCTGTGTTTTCAATCATGAAATTTCGGTGTACAAGTCTACTCTTGGAATTTATGTGGTGTTCCATAATGGAAAATTTTGATTCAGTTAAATTTTTCTAAGAATTATTCATTTATTGCTTTATAAAATAAATTTTAGGAATGTTTTGCTATTTTGTTAAAAAATCAAATTTTAAACCTGTAAGAATTCGAAAACTGTTATCTTAAATTCTGCTTTCAAGAATTCAAAATGTTTGATCGTACATGGTATAATGTAGGATTCCTTGAAACTGCATTGCAAAATTTTAATACAATTCAAATCTAAGTTTATTAAGCTTCAGTTTACAGCCCACGAAAATTTTTGAGTAATTTTACTTGTTGATTCATGAAAAGTTTTGAAAAATAGTTTCTTTCCATTTTTTGTGGGAGAGTTTTATTTTTTTATTCAAGACTTTTCTGACATCCCTTTTGATAACGTAGGTGATTCATTGTTCTTCAAGCAATCAAGGTAAGCTATTTGATGTAATAAAATTTATTTCAAAATATTCGGGAAATAATTCATCAAATGTATATCACTTTTTTTAAAATATTTGCCATTTATATTATTAAAATGATCTGTAAGAACTGTAATACTATGAGCTCTAAAACTTTTTTAATAGTTATTTTTATTCTTATATGTGTAATTTTTTAAAATGATTGAAATTTACATATTGCTCCTATTTGTACAAGCCTATAGTAACTAGTGAAATGGAAGGGAAGGTTCATTGAATTCTTTGAAATTATAAGAATTTTACAGAATGTCGCATATTTGATGGCTGGATGTATGAACGTTGTCAATTTGAAGTTGCATCGTTTTCTTATGCCTACTTTTAATTTTAATGTGTAACTTTTCGTTGTCCAATATGGCAGTAAAAATTAAATTATCAATTTAATAATATTTTGGAATTGGAATATTTTTATAATTATGCAACTAGTTTCCTGAATCCAAGGGTTAAAGTAATTTGTAAAAATTAATTTGGAGACAATTTTTTTTTGTATTGGAGAAGTGAGTTAAATTATTCATGTTTATATTATTTAGTCTTCCACATTAGCTGGTAAACATATGCATTTGTATAAATCATATCCTGCATACATGACTTCATCTACAACCATAGAAACTTCAATATGATTTTTGTGCTTGATGAAATGATTTGTACTAAGCTAAGGAATTTTTTTAGTTGTATGAAAATTGATCTTTACATCTTTAAAGAAATGAAATTTTTGAATGTGAAACAAAGAGTCCCAGAGTGATAGTAATTTCTTCTCTTTCAAAAATGTAATTGCAGCTGTGAAGAATTGAAGATAATTTTTTATATTAAAATTGTAGTTTGATATTTATGTGTATTTTATGCATTAAAGAGGACACAATAATATGCCTGACTAGCTGTTAATATATTTACAACCAGCTCATTCATAATAATAGATATACTTGACTATCTGGTTTATCTGTTTTTCGCACAGATGAATTGGAAAAATACAACGATCTAGCTCAAAATATAAAATTTTTTGCAATGATAAAACTAATTTTTGAATAATAATAAGTGAACTAATAGTATAATTGCTCTATTCTTTTTTTAGGGGACTAAATATTCACTCCATTTTTAAAGCTGTATAAATACAGTTTTGTTTCTGTCAATAGATTTTTGGATAAAACTTTTTAAAAATCCCAAGTTGATACTTTTTAACAGTATTTTCAAAAATTGGCTTATTGATTTACACACATGATGGTGTAAGAATTGTAATTTTTCAACATTTTGTTCAAAATTAATATTAATAATTTAGAATAATTCAATATAAACATGGAAAAATATTAATACACAAAAAAGCAATTGATTTCAAGAAAATAGATTCAAAAAAAGTTTTTAAGTAAATTTATGCTGCTGTCATCTGTCAATGGTTAAAAAATAGGTTTAAGAAGAAAAAAATTTACCAAAAATAAATTTGGTAAATTTTTTGGCAGGAATTTGCTTACGACTGCTTCGAAGCAATAGCTAAGCTTCCTAAAAATTTTTTTGGAGCAATACAATAAACAGTGTGGATTTCCATGACAGTCAAAAAGACAATCAAATTTATATAAAAGATAATTATATGCTATATTCTGAGATCAAAGGATTATTTGACTAGTCAGTATTGTATTGAAGGGTGGAATTGTTACTGGAACTGTGTTGTGTTGCACATTAAAGATTAGTTTTTAAAATTTAATTGTGCTACACAATATATATTACACATACAATATTAAAATATGCTGTAAATAGTATTCAAATCATTAATATTAATAGTATAAAGAACTTAGTAGAATATTTGAATGAAATGAAGATGTTTCTTAAAACCCATTCAAAAAAATTGCTGCAAAGGTTTCAGTAGCACTGAAAAATAATGTATACATATTTAAATTATTTATTTTTGCTAAAATTTTTAGAATAAACTGGAGTCAATAGTAGGATTTTAAAAAATAAAATTCTTCCAAAGTAATTGATACTTTTATGTAATCTTTGCATGTAAAATAACTAAAATTGATGCAATATTCTCAATTTTATGAGAAGAAAAAGATCTTTTAGTTGTTTAGTTATAAGACAGGTAAAGGGGAATTGTATAGTATTTTAGTTTATGTCAATTTGTTGCTTAGTGTTTTTTAAAGCTAAAGAATAGTTATCTATTATGTATGTGTCATTTTGAGAGTATTGAAAATAGAGGTACTATTAATTATTTTCAAAACTATATAAAATAAAAAAAAAGTCATGACACATTAATTGGCCAATTATAAATTTGTATTTTCTTTCAACTGTTTTCTTTTTGTGTAATGAAAAAAATGAAATAAATAATAACTTAAGTAAAATGTAAATATTTTAAATTAAAAGTACAACTCATCTCAAAAGGTGGAGAAATTTTTTTAAGTTACAATGAAGTTTTTTTTTTTTTTTTTTTTTTGAAGCTTGGATTTGTAATGGGTTTTAAAATAATTTATAACAGTTCTTGATCTAGATTTTCAAATTGTGTGATTATTAACAGAAATTAGTAATTTTAATTAGAAACTTTTTTCCATATATTTGGCAATGTATTTAAGCACACATTTTGATTGGTACGCTTAGTCTAATGTTTAGTTGATTGATATTTGTAAGGTACTAAAAATAGATGAGAAAATTTGAAGTATTTTTTATGAGGATTTTCATAAATGCAGTGTTCACTTTTAACAGTTTTTAAGCAGTATTTCTTTGAAGTGCTGCTTTGATACAAATACCCTTTTACTTTGATATTCATAGATATTTGAATAATTCATCATAAAAAAATATTGAATTTTCCATTTTATTGGTTTAAAAAAAATTCATTTTTTAAAACTATGTATTCTATTGAAGGAATATCTATTTTGTTTTTCTTATTGTACACTCTTATACATTGAAATCTTGTTTAGTGAACATAATTTGTTCCAGATTTATATTCGTGAACTGAATTTATTTTTTTCCCTATATAAATTAATGTTAAATATAATAATGCATTCCTTGCTGAAAAAATATATATATTTTTTTTGGTGTAATTTTTATTCAAAGAAAATTACGTATACAATGAGCATGAATTGTCTTCGTATTTTCTTCTATTGTGGAATAAACCAATTTGAAAAGTGAATTCGACAAGTAAGCTTTCTCTATAAACATTTTTTACTTGTGATTCTAAATTTTGTGAAAATGTGACAGCATTATTATTAAATATATAGCTTGTGTAACCATTGCCTTGTTAGGGTTATGCTTCTCGATGTATAATGTGACAGTTTCCCATACTTTAGTACTTTTCTTATTGCTCCAAAAGATTGTTGCTTTGCTCTTTCTTCTTTGACAGAATCTCTTCCACAGCTTCTCGATGTGAAACATAAAGGGAACTCAATGAGCTCTTGGCTGTGCTCTTCAATAATCTCATCTATATCATTGTCCTACTCCAGTCCCATGATTTTGGCCAAAGACAATCTCGTGACTATAGGTTACTGTCTCAAAATCATATTCGACTACTCTTCAGCCAAAACTCCCACCAAACAGAAGTGAGGTTTCTCTGATAAATAATACCTATGTATTTTCCATCATCTTGAAGCAGGCAAAGATGTGGAAGAGGTATTTCCAAAACTGAGTAGGAGATAGATCTTTTCAAAACAATGCCCATTGAATGCTTTTGAAATAGGCTGGAGAAACAAAGTGATGTAGGGGGGGGTAAAAACTGGATCTCGAAATTAAATCCGTCAAGGCTTGTCATATTGTAGCCTTGATGATAAGCAGGTGCGTTATATTTAATAATATTTAATAAACAAGACATAACAGATTCTCTCTCATTTCAATCGACTATTTTTTCTCAAAAAGAACTAAAGCTTTGTTGACCTAATCAATGTAAGGGTTATTTGTCTCGTAAGCTTTGTTGGACCTTTACATTGCATTTAACCTGTTCTTTGGAACTTTACACTTCTTGAAGATCCATTAGTTTCTGAATGTTAAATAAATAGTAGTGTAATTTTCAAGTCACTACTTCCATTGGCACCAAATAGAAGGGAGAGATGGTCTTTCATTGGCATATGTTCTCTGTTGTTATATAGTTACTGTTCTTTGTCTTAAGAGACCTGTTTTATCACAATTAAAAAACCTGTTCTTGCTGGTAACCCTCAGAATCTATAAGCTGTTTGAAGTTGCTGATGTAGTTCTCTACTGTCTTTGTGTTAGTGCTTGCTGCTTCTCCATGCCCTTACAATGCTTCTAAATTGTTTGCCAGGTTGTTAAATACAGCTTATTGTAGATGATCCTTGGTCCTTAACAAGGTCAACTTTTAATATTTGGTGTCTTTCAAATGATGTTCTGTTTAATTGTGATGCCTTGTAATTAATTACCTTTCATATCTATATGAGAAGCAGCCTTTCAACATCAAGAATACATAACTGTTGTCCAAGTATTCATATCCCTTCCTTTGAAACATTACCTCCTTAATCATGTCCTTTTACTTGAGTATAGTACAAATTATTGATGTAGGCCAATTGTATGTGCATGCTAAGATTAGTCATACTCTTACTTTGTTCTGGCATTTCAAGAGGTTTACATTTTTTTTTTTTTTTTTTTTTTTGCCATCATTTTTATCTTTACTTCCTTTTTCAAAAATAAAAATAAGGGGTTTTCACAACAAATGTATGGAGCCAGATTTGATTCTTGCACCATAGTCAGTCACTTTGCTTTTTAATGATTTTACATTTAATTTTTATAGTTATTTTTCATCTCTTGTGGCATTTACTTTGGAGACATTTTTGCCAGATTATTAAGCATTGCATGCAAAAAATCATTAGGTTTGTATACAAGTTTGGAAGTGTGATCACAAGCACCAAGATACTAGTTAAATGTGCTAAACAGACTGATACAGCAAACACAAAAACATGGACTTCCCCTCTTGTTACTCGTTATGTAAAATGTCGCTGAGCACCATAAGAGAGTAATTTTTTTAGTTTGTTTTGTAAATTGTTTGTTATAAGAGGTGCTTGTTAAGTATAGCTCCCCTGTAAGTTGTAGGGAGGTTGGGAAATGAGGTTATATCTTTTATGCCAATCTTTTCTTTTGGCCTTGATTCGAAATAAAGGTTTTTAATCCTCATGGCATAATTTAATATTTCAGTCCTTATCTGAATTTCTTTGAAATTACATGCATTATTGACGTGTTTTCTGATTCGTTCATGTAACACATCTGTATATGTGTTACATTAATAATAGGTTTAATGATCTAAATTAGAAGCCAAGTGTATTTTTAGTGAGGGATGCTTAAAATATTTTGTTATGCATGTAGTTACAAATCGGCAACATTTTTTCCCCTTCCTCATTTTAAATGATAAACATTAACTATTTCTGTATGAATCAAATTTAAAAAAATGTGTTAGCAGTTCATGATTAAATTTTTAATGTTTGTTGTTACGTAATGTAGTTTCTAATCAATGAATTGTTTGAATACACCTAATTTCATATTTTTAGTAACTTGTATGCAATGGTAGAAGTTATCCAGCAAATAAGATTCTATGTCGAAACACGTTCTATTATATTTTGGAAAATTCATAGATTTATTATATCAATATAGCCCTATATGTATATAATGAAAATCATGAGGAAATAGTGATTTAATAGGTTGTCTTCATAATTTATACAGTTGAAGACAATAATTGGGGCCTTTACACATAAATATACTGCAACTTGACTGTCATAATGTTGAAGGATTTAGAGCATTAGGCTAGTTACTCGTGTTTCTTCGCTCAAACTTTAATTTTATTGTTCTATCACTAATTACTTTGTACAAAAAGAGAGTGCTATGTTCAAATGAAACAATTAACAAAAGTGAGCATTATAATAATACTCTTCAATTCAGTATAGTTTTTAATGAGACCAAATTCTCTGATTCAAAATAATAGTGAAATCTAGTGGATGAGAACTTTACTGCTTCTTGTATAATTAGATTTATTTTGTTTCAACTTTCCTAATTTATTTAGGTTTAAAATTTTCCATTAATTGAATTTTCATGCATTTGTTTTCTCAAATGTGATGTTAAATAGTGTTTGAGTATAAAAACTAATTAATTTTTTTTTTCTTTCTTCATTTCATCTTTCAACTAAAGTCAGTCTTTTATTTAATAAAATAGGTGTGGGGGGGGTCTACCTATGCACATCACCTCTCATCTTTTTATCTTTATGAATTTTTTCCCATTCTGGTTATAAAATATATTGCCAGATTTACTGGTTCTTTTTAGATTAAATTGTACGTTAAGTTGAACGATTCTTTTAATACTAAATATTTGGTAGTACATGCAGACTATCCTTAAATTTCTAAATTGAATAATTGTTGCTATCGAAATCAATAAAAGTCAGTTTAATAATATGAAATGTCAAAAATTCAATAAAACAAATATAAATTGTTAATTTATTAGTAAAATTATAATACATAAAGAGTTTTATTATTTTTAATGTGTAGGGAAAAAAGTATGATTTATCCATTAGAAAACACACAAATATTTTCTAGTAAATCTGAAATTGTGAAAAGCTATGATGTTCGATTTTATATTTAGGAACAAATGCTTCTATTTTCAGGCTCATTGGAGAAAAAAAAATTTTTTTACTCACATGCTGTTTTAAAATTTATTTGTTCTTTTTCTAATACATTTGGGATTTTATCTTTATTCTTAATTTGATGTTTCTTGATCTTTTGGCCGCTGAGTCCTATGGTTACAGTTACATAGTTAGCGACATTCAAATCTAGTCTTAATTTGGAGTTTTAATTCTATTTTTTTAAAGAAATTCGACTGCGCTTTTGAATTCGGCTAAGTTTTAAGACCCTCGCGTGCCGTAGTATTGAAATCAGAAAATGCTTTCTATTTCACTGAGCCATGTTTCAAATTAAAATCCATCGCCAATAGGCTTCGTATTTACTTTAAAACGAGACGTTAATTCAAATTAAATAACCATTCAATAAGTATAGTTATTGTTTTAATTAAATGCCTGTATATATTTATTATTGAATGAACATTATCTATGGCAATGACATGCATTCTCTGGTTGTCGCACAATAAATTATTCTTCAATTTAGTTGAAAAATATCCATTTCTGAATTTACCGATACTGTTAATCAAATTTTTTACTAGTATGCCAATTTTTTTGAAATACAAATTATATTGATACTTTTATTCACATAAACTATCAAAATTCGCCAGAACATGCCACAAAATTTTCCCATTTTCTTTTAAGATTAATTGTAAGATTTTGTCGTTTGGTTAACTAGAGCTTAATCCCCCAAAAGTCGCGTGTTCACGACTAAATTATAGACTTTAAATATTTAATGTACTTTTAATTTTTTTTCTGCTCATTTCAATCCAACAAATTTTATGTATGCATCTTTTATATTTCAGCCCCCAAGAATTAGTAATTTTATGTGGTTAGTGATACATTAAAGGACACGATATTATGAATTAGTGTATGTATCATAACATTATAAACGCGTTAATCATAAGAGTATTTTTTATTTACATGGATTAAAAAAGGACCATGCTCTTAAAGATTATACGAAAACATTTATAAAAAAATAAAGTAAAAAATAATTATTTTTATTTATTGGCTCATTTGTTTTTGCAGGTGGCAGGACTATTACTCATTATAATGGTAAGTATGTATCTCTTCATTTGCAAGAATCAAGAATGTAATACATTTTTTTTAGGAATTGCATCTGAATAATTATCACTTGACCACCATTACCTTTTAAACAGTTATTTCATAAGATTCTGTCATTTAAATTTTGTTATATTGTGAAAATTTGTAAATTGAAATACTAAGAAAAAGGAACAAAAAACTGATTTATATGTTAACTGCCTCGATTTAACTTTCTTTGTATAAATTATTTTAATATATCGGTTAATTCTAAGGTCAAGTGTATTTCAGAACTATATATGAATGGTTGAATTCGTTTACCGGCCGTTGTTTATATATTAAGCCGTTAATGTACAATTCCCCCTCCCACCCTGAATTATATATTTTGTTAATAAACTTTTTTCTCTCATAAAAACGACTAAAATTATGTCGTTGAGGATTAAATAATGAAAGTGATAATTATTTCAGGTTTATATCTGTTCAAAAACGAATATTCAACATCGAAATCTTTTTACGAATTCGACCATGAAGATATGGTTTTAAATGTATATTTCTGACTGGTGTAGTGTTTCTCAGACTCACAGCATTTAAGTAATTGCGAAGATGCTGAATACATTAATAAAAGATGTTCTATTGTTTTGTAGGAATCATATTTAACATGCTCACGCCGGTGTGTATCACCGTGACTCGCACTCATGTTTCATCAGGTGGTACGTACCCCAAATAAAAGTAGCGGCTGGAAAAAATTTCCATATAATTCAAAATTAAAATAAAGGAAATTTAACTTGTAAAAAACATTTTTTCAATTAATGATTTTATTTCAACTCTAATATATGTTGTAAATATAATTTATATGATAAATTCGATAATATAACACAAATATAAACGCCCCGTGACGGTAATAGCGGTTTAAAAAAAAAAAGCAATGTTTTGTTTTTGCGGTAAAATTTCATTTTTCACTTCGGATTGTCGCCGCCGATAAAGCAAAGCAGTCTTAAGAGTAGCTGCCCATGGGAGAGAAGCGCGTATTCCAGCGCCGGTGTGAATGTGTTGAATAGCAGTTAATTTTATAATCCCCCCCCCTATTTTTTAAAACATGGAATAAGATAGTTAAAGATGTTAATAATGTTTCTAATCATGCAAATGAAATTAAAAATTTGAACCAAAGAATTTTAAATTTTTATGTTTGAGAAACATTACTTACAGTAATAGGTATTAGGCTCGCTCAAGAATGACCATGTTCGAGTAAATTCTATATTCGGTCTTGGTAACGCTTTGAGAATCAACATTACTAATGAATATATTCATTTTTTATTAACGAATTTTCTTGCGTTTACTCTAGAATGATCATTTTAGAGAGAGCCTGTAATTTCTTAGGCTTATCTGTCACATTCTAATCAATAAAATTTATTTATATATACATTACGTGTATTTTTATTGATTCATAAAAAGTGACCACACAAAATTTTTAAAAAAGCTGCAACCAGTGTAAAATTTTTATTAAAAAAAATAATAAATGCAGCTAATTATCAATTAAAACTTCTCAAGTTCATTGAAGCTGCTATTTCTGTATGCTATAATCGGTGGAAAAGTGACCAGACACAAATTGGCTTATTTTTACATCTTTGGTTTAAATCTTTGTAAGAGTTGTGTTTTCCATCGAAATGACAGAAAAATGTGGAATTTGAGAATGAGTGCGTGACATGAAGTGCTATCGATTGTGAAAGGTTTCTTTCAAAATGGGAAAAGGTAATTGTTGCGTAAAATAGTATATGCACAGTGTTTCTTTTGTATTGCATCGATTTTCTCTGTTAGAATTCTACGGATCATTATTACACAGCCGTCTCGCTCTCTTAAGCGGTTCCGGCTGTGCCGATTTATGTGGAGTGGCGATCACATGAACTTGACGGGTGAGATGAATTGTATGTTTTTCTTTTTCTGAACTCCACAGATCAGTAGGTGTGCCCAGTATGAAGTGGAATGATCCTTCTGCGTGGGACAAAAAATTTCGTATTAATTATTTCAGTAACATCATGAAATACTAAATAACTTACTAGAAACTAATGATTCAAAACAATGTCGTCTTCATATGCTGTGATATGAAAGTTAAGACTGATCACCTCATTGTAGTTTGATTCTAATGCAACATATCGTGTGACTTAGTTCAGTGTAAATTAACTTTTTCCTTTTTCAAAACTTTTTGGAGCATTAATAGTTTTTTAAAGTTGATTGAAAATTGTGTGATATGTCTTAAGTTTTGACATGTTTATTAACAAGAAATGAGGAGTATTCAATTTTTATACAATCTGATTTTAAGGTGAGTGTGTGGTGATATTGGTACATATATTACTTAAGTTTTAATAAAACTTTGCTTAATGGAAACATTTTATTCACTTTTTCTCTTAGTAAGCATTTTCAATGCCGGAAAAAGCTAAAAGAACAATTATTCAATGATTATTTTCAACATAATTAGAAATTGAAAATTTGAAAAAATCAGTACAAAAATAGCAAAGACCAATGGTATATGTTGTGCCCTTTCTTCCTGGCTATAATTTTTTTTAGCAAGTTGAAATACGGCCGATGCACTTATTGTTTGTATACACACACATATATTGCATAATGTGATTGCTAATTTACAACTCGTATAAACTATTCCTCAAGTATTTATTTGCTCCTCCGATATATTTAATGTTATGATTAAATTCAGAAACTGAACCACTGAATAAATGAAAATTAGTTCTTCAAGTTCTCATTCGACTCTCATGCTGTACTATAGGACTATTTTGTAATATGCGTCTTAAACACTTTTTTTTCTTGGCAGCCTTTGATACGAAATATTAATATAAAACAAATTTTTCACCGAAGGAGAGTTTTAATATGCTTATAATGAGTACCTACAAAAGCGAAGAGCTGGTGTCAAATTTACCTGACTTCGCATTGTTTATACTCGCCTCGCACACATCTTTTTGTTTGGCGAAAGCCTTCTCATGAGTCCCGAGCCGCGGTAAAATAGTGGTCATGATTTCGAATTCGTGACCGGCGGTTTTCGTTCAGTCGCGGGTTCGATCCTTGGCCACCAAAGACCCACCGTGTAACCGAGGCTGATGCACGTTAAATCTATCGGGGCTCAAAGTCCTCCCGAGGCGTGGTATGGATGTTTGGAGAGGGGGGTGCCAGTTCAGGTGTCGCCAATAGCCCTCGTGTTGCTTCTAGTGCGACGTTAATATAAACTAAACTAATCCCATGATTCCCATACACTGATCATCAGATTTTAATAGGATCGTCACATTTTAATAGATTCCCCGGTGTTCCATCATGGTTCAACCTTTTTTTTAGTTCATCTGTTTAAACATGTTTGCGTTTTGATATGTAATTGGCCTTTGACACCATATTTTTACGTATATTATTTAAGAGTTTTACTCTGTCATCTTACATTGTTTTAAGTGGTCATGGTTTCGGATTCATGGCTGGCAATTTTCTTTGAGTCGCGGGTTCGAGCCTTGGCCACCAAATACCCGCCGTGTAGCCTGCATGTTAAATTTGTCGGTGCCTAAAGTCATGGCGTGGTGTGAAAGTTAGGGGAGTGGTGCCAGCTTGTGTGTTTTCCTCGTCATTTTATCGAGGTTCAAAATTACGAGGTCTGTCGCCAACAGCCCTCGTGTTGTTTCTAGTGCGACGCTAATAAAAACAAAGGGGGAAAAAACTATTATGTTAGCTCACTTTTATTTTAAGGTTTTCCGTAACGTTTTACTTATTCTTTCTGGCTTTAAAATATAAGCTTTACATTTCCTGAACTAATTATATGTTTTGCAATTTTCATTTGTAAGAAGAATAAATTTTTTTAGCGTTGTCTAGCTTTTGACTTCAAATATGCTGCTGGTGCAAGCTCCATTGGAATAGCAAAACCAGGATAGTTTGCTTTATAAATCAGATGTAAACTGAATACAACTGAAATAATTTTTATCTTGAGATAGTGATAGGCAGAAAACTTCGTAGAGAATCATTGAGATTTCAAAGTATTTAGGGTTATAATCCCAACTTCCATATTGTGAACGAATTTTATGTGACAAGTCCCCTTTATCAACAGTCTTTTATTTTATAGCAATGATGTATCCAAGTTGTACTCGTATCTCTAAAGGTTCTATAGGCTGCTCTAAGCAGAAAATGCGAGTGACATTTCTTTAAAATATGGCTTAAAAGATTATCCACAAAATATTTATACTAATTATGCTATCAAAAAAAAAAAAAAAATCAAGTATGTAGAAATAAATGGGATAGTACCGGATAGGGCAAATAAATAATGGGATAGACGATTTGCTGTGACTTCTATAATTATCGATATATAATATGGAAAATAATAAAATGCAAAAATTTTCGATACATATATATATATATATATTAACTGTCCAATCCAAATAATTTTCACCTAATATATATATATACGCATACACTAAAATATGGTTCTATAATTGTAACCTGAAAGTTGATCTGGGCATGTTATAACCACCATAGATCTTCAAAAATGGTCATTCAATAGTACCGAGGATTTATCAATAGTATTAAGGCGTTAAATAAAAGTATGCTGACCACGGATGACACGCCCCCGGGATACCCTAGCGATCCTTCTCTATTTTCGACCCTCCTTGTCAAACACTTTTTTTCAACTTCACGTCTAGACCACAGTTTAATCTTGTTTGGCGCAGCATAGCCATATCTGGCTCTTGCGCCAATAAAATTTACACTCACTCAAAAGTATGCTGACAAGATGCACAAAATATTAATGTATTAGGAATATTTACGAGGTGCGGCAATGAAATAACAAGGCTGACGCTGCTACAGAAGTTTGCCATCGACCGACAGCGAGTGAAGCCTCTCGCTTCTGTAAACACATCCGTATATCTGTAGCCTTCGTTAGCATTGGAGTTTTTTTCTTGTTTCGCCGAAAAAATATCAAGTGTTAAAAAAAAAAAGCAACGATTGTGAAATTTCAAATGAAACTTGGGAAAACCGCTACTGAAACTTATAATTTTATTGACAGAAGTGTATGGCAATGAATATTTATCACGTGCGCATATTTTCGAGTGGTTTAATCGTTTTCAAAATGGCCGAGAAGGCATCGGAGATTATTCACGTCCTTCTACTTCGAAAACGTATGAAAAATCGATAATCTGGTTTGATCTAACCGTCGATTAAGTATTCGTGCGAATGCTGAGACTATGAATTGACAAAGAATCCGCACGGCAAATTTTTCCAGTAACACATGCGCCGGCTCATTCCACATTGTCTGTAAAGAGGTTTCTAACCAAATACAGCATCCCAGTGTTAGACCATCCGCCATATTTACCGGATCCTGCGGTATGCGACTTTTTATCTCTTTCTTAAGGTGAAATCTGCATTGAAAGGAACGAGATTTGAGTCATTGCAGCCGTGAAAGACAAAGCGGCACGCGTTCTGAAGGACCGGACTGAAGGCTTCGAGCAATGGAAGATTCGTATGAAGCGTTGTAGGGATAGAAGAGGGGTGTATATTAAATATGTATGACATCAAAATAAAATATTCTGCAGCGAGTCTTGTTATTTAATAGCTACACTTCGCATACGTTCTTAAAATAATTGTATTTTGTAGCTTGGATTTTAGAGGATTTTTCTTTGTATTTTATTTGTAAAACACATGGAATCAAATTTTAATGGCTGTTTGAATTTCGATTTCATTAAAAGTTAGACTTGTCAAAATGTATATCAATTATCTCCACCAATGTATAAAAATATATAGTGATCAGTATCCATACACAGTAATTCTAAGCACTGAAATTTAGTTACTTACTTTCTTGCAATTGTGAACAAGAGCATTTGGTGTCGTACTCCAATTTGGCAAATTTCTTCATGCCCTTGGGTTGGGGAAGAAAGTAACTGATCTCCTGTAGAATTTTTACTGCTCCCATTTTGCCATCTCTTACCACCACTCTTAAAGCTGAAAATGAAATGCAACACTGAAAAAAAAATCTTTCGTAATGCGCACAGTTAAATTCCTTTATGACGTACTGTAGCTCATGCATGTCGTAAGAGGCGATTCAAATGGGTCTCCAGCGTCTGGGGGTATAGCCGGACACCCTGCCCCTTTGGATTATATCAGGGGACCTTAGGGACTTGCCTGCTTTAGGTTAGTACGGGCATCATGACCGACGCACCTTAGTGATCTCTTTCTTTCCTATGGGGTTAACTGTCTTTGGTAAACACGGGTGACGCACCCCCAGGTTACCATAGCGATCCTTCTATATTTTCGACCCTCTTGTCAATCGTCTTTTTCAATTTTTTCACTTCTGGACCACAGTTAAATCTTGTTTGTTGCAGCATAGCCATATTTGGTTCTTGCGCCAATAACCTTTACATTCACTCAGTCCTTTATGACGGAAGTAAAATAATTTCCAATAAAGAATATTTATAATTTTTTTTTACATTTTTAATTTCACAATTTACAAAAAATGTAACTACCTTCCCTCTTGGATAATGATGGGGGAGAGGACAACTGCCATCCCCACTTTTTGGGGAAATTTTTTTTATTCCATTTCAGTCATTTAAAACTAGAAATTATAAACATAACTTTACATAAATCCTGTTGTCTTGCAACTTATTTTTTCTTTTATTTACTTAATTATTAAAAAAATTTACTTGGCAGAAAATTGTTCAAGATGCAATGTCACCATCCGTCGTGGCTTATCGTTTCGTAAAGCATCATAAGTTTCACTGGTTGTAAGTGACCACCGTAACCTAATGGGCATGGTCGCGACCGGCGTGGGTTCGAGTCCCGGTGGTACTAAAGACCCGCCGTGAAGCGAGGTTCCAAGCTATCCCTTTAGCATAGTGTGAAAGTTAGGAGAGGGAGGTGCCAGCTCAGTCGTTTGACCTAGGTTCAAAATAACGAAATCTGCCGCCAACAGCATGTAATAGATGACTAATATAGATACCCATTGTTTGGGGACATTGTCGGTCACTCTGCCCTTTAAGTCCTCCCGTTGGCGTGGTGTGGATGTTTGGAGAGGGGGGTGCCAGCTCAGGTGTCGTCCTCGTCACTTGACCGTGGTTCAAAATTACGAGGTCCGTCGCCAATAGCCCTCGTGTTGCTTCTAGTGCGACGTTAATAAAAACTAAACTAAAAACACTCTGCCCTTTAAGATGTGGCCACGGTAGCCTAGTGGTCATGGCTTTGGATTCGTGGCCGACGGTTTTCGTTCAGTCGAGGGTTCGATCCTTGGCCGCTTAAGACCCGCCGTGTAGCCGGGGCTGATGCACGTTAAATCTATCGGGGCCCAAAGTCCTCTCGTTGGCGTGGTGTGGATGTTAGGAGAGGGAGGTGCCAGCTCAGGTGTCGTCCTCGTCACTTGACCGTGGTTCAAAATTACGAGGTCCGTCACCAATAGCCCTCGTGTTGCTTCTAGTGCGACTTTAATATAAATTAAACTAAACTGCCCTTTAAGATCATATCTAAGGATTGATCCTCCAGGTTGAGGGACCTCAGGGGCTTGCCTTCTTTTGGTATGGACGGACATCATGACCCCGAAGGACCCTAGTAATCGTTTTCTCACCTATGGGGTTTACTGTCTGTTATGAACACGGGTGACATATTCCCAGGATATCCCAGTGAATCTACTCTATTTTGCACCCTCCTTGTGTCAACCGATTTTCTTCTTTCTCACGTCTAGATCATAGCTTTGGTGTGGTATGGTCGCTTTTGGCTATTGCGCATTATAACATCACAAACTCCTAGGTCTTTTCCAATTTTTTCTCACGTCTGCACCACAGCTTTACCTTGTTAGGCGACATGGCTGTGTCTACCTTTTGCGCCACTGCAATACTATTTGTCACTCTTTTTTTAAATAGCTAAATTACAGCTTTATCTTGTTTGGCGCAGCTTAGCCACATTTGACCATCACTCAGTCACGCTTAAGGGGGGTATTTGACGTAAATAAACAAGGAAGCAGAGATGCGCGCAGTAATAGGAGTGAAAGCAAGAACAGAGCAAATAATCAGCGAAAACGTTATGTTTTATAATGGCAGACACATGATTTATACTTAAAAAGTTCTGGACTTGAGAGTTAGCTTTCGTAATTAGAGCGGCTGAACAGTTCCGGAACAATTTTTTTTTTTAAAAAAAAAAGAGGGGGTTTACACTGCAACGTTTTTTTTTTTTTTTTTGGTGTGTGTGTAACTTGCCCTCACGTCATCTTTTTCTCTTGTTATATTATCTGAAAAATGCACATTTTAATATCCTATTTCTTGAATAATAATAAGATTTTTGCTTCGGTAAAAATTTTTACATAAGAAACCCCACTTACAGGGCAGTTAGACTGACTGAATACTGGACAATTTGATTGGGATTCACTGTTCAGATATATTATTTTGCCTCTGTATGAAATTATGCTTGGAGGGAGGAGGGCATTTGCGCTCTCCCTGGATCCACCACTGTATATTACAGATTTCTGTTTTTCATCAACTGCCTTAATTTCCATTTTAAGCGAAATAATGGTTTTTGTCCCGATTTCTCCATACTCTTAAAAATATTTATGTATTTAAAATACAAAAGCCTCGATTGTAAATAAAAAAGGAAGGGGGGTGGTGACGAAATATTTGAGTGCGAGAAGCAAAATCTTTCGATTTTAGTTTTGTGTTAAAAGAAAAAAAAAGTATGGAATTATATAATATTTTGTCAGGACCGCAGAGTATTATTTCGTGGTAACCAATTTTTCATGTTAAGCGTTTTCGTACTAAACATTTTTCGCTGCGTAATTATTCTCCCTTTTTTCTATTATAGAAAAATAATTGATGCAAAAAATACACCCAAAATATTAAAAAAAGCTCATGTTCAAGCAAAACGTAAAATATTTTTTTTCTTATACATATTTTTATGGTAATATACATATTTACACATCCGAATGAATGATTTGAAAAAAGATAAAATTCCAGCCAAGATTATTTGTAGGCGGTGAATAGGAAAAAAAATTTCTTGAACGTTATTTTTTCCCTTCTCAATGACGGAAAAATTACTACATTATTGTATGAAGTGAGGTATTATATTATTACTTTTTTCTGCTCTTCACCAGTATATTGCGCAAATATTAATCAAAAAGCTATCTTATTTTAAGTCACAAGTGATAAAGGAGATTTCTTTGAAAATGAACAAATAAAATGGAAATAAAACTATACCACCAGATTAGAATAGTGATAATCTGCTTAAACATGTTTTAACTATCAAATCTTCCCAATCAGTAAAATATATATGTATAAAACAAAGACATTGCCGAAAATAAGCAAGCAAAAATGAAATTAAGGAAGAACCTCTAATTTAAATCAAAATTCAAAAACTGAATCATCAAATATAACACTGCTGTAATATATATATATATATGCATACACAATGAATGTTAAAAGAAAAAAGAAATTGTTCTTACCAAAAGCAGAATTGCAATACACATCCGTAAAATTCTCTGGGAACTGTGTTTCACATACGGGACAATTCAAAGAATCTATTTCTACAAAAAATGGAAGAATTAATCTTCACTACTCAATCATATTAAAATTGGATAAAACAAAAACGATTGTTTGGAAGAGATATAATAAACATTTCGTCTGGGCTTGAGTATCAAAGTAAATAATCTTTCTGTGGTACTCAAAATATTGTAAACAAAGTCCCTCAAATGCTTACCTTGTTGAGGTTAGTAGGGAATAATGACCTCGAGATACCTCAGCGATCTTTCTCATAGTGTTTACTGTGTTTGGTAAACACAGATGACACGCCCCACAGATAACCTAGCGATCCTTCTCTATTTCTGATTTTCCTCGTCAACTAATTTTATTCTGTCTAGACTACAGTTTAAACTAATCTTAGATTTTGCGCTGTAACTGTCACTTTATAAATCACCCTGGTGTTAAAAATTAAGAGAATCTGCATATTTTGTCGAATTTAGTGAAAAGAATTAAGCGAAATGTAAAGATATTACTTCGAAAATAAGATGCAAATCTTGTATGTCGAATATGCAAGCGTATACGTGTATGGGAACGGAACTAGTCGAAAAAGAAGATTAATAAGCTTGCGTGCCAAAATCCGCATTTCGTTCGCTAGCGAATTTTGCGGAATTTCTTGGTGTTTTTTTGCAGCAATCGCTTAAATTAAAATTCAAACAGTAAAAACGAGTAACCACCAACGTTTAGATGGTGGAATGAGGAGGCGTATTATAGGTAGGCTAGAAGCAGGCTAGTCTGAAATCCAGATTTTGCTGAGAATTCGATTTAACGCCCAGCGTCGTGTCCAACTCATGGAATCAGCTTCATGATACCGTATCCATCGAGAGAAAGCCTGGGCAAGGTCGTCCAAGAGCCTTGACGGCCGAAGAAGATCGCCATTTGTCCATTACAGCGAGGCGTAACAGGGATGCTACAGCTACTTAGGTCTTTCATGAGTTGTATGCAACCACAATAACCCGAGTTTCAAGGGTGACTGTTTCCAGAAGACTTCACGAGAGAGGGCTATTTGCAAGCAGACCTGTTGTTTGCGTCCGCGAACAGTAGAGTCCGCTTAAAATGGTGAAGAGATAATAGGGCTTGGAGCATGGATCAATAGGAGACCGTTCTCTTCACTGATAAGTCCCGGTTCAGCCTAACCAGTGATTTTCGCTGTACTTTCATGTGGAGAGAACCAGGGACCCACTACCTACCCTCCATTGTCCAAGAAATCGACCGTTGAGGTGGCTGAGGTTTGATGGTCTGGGCAGACATCATGTTGGATGGCCGCAAACACCTCCATGTCTTTGAAAGAAGCACTGCAACTGGTAAGAGGTATAGGGATGAGGTCTTGGAGCCCTTTACCCGCCTTTTCAGGGGTGCAGTTGGTCATGATTTCCTTTTAATGGATGTCAACGCGAGGCTACATAGAGCTCATCTGGTTGAGGAATTTCTGGAAAGGGAGGATATTCGCTGGATGTATTTACCAGCCAGATTTCCAGACTTCAATCTGTAGAGCATGCCTGAGACGTTCTGGGGAGGGCAATTACAATTCGCAATCCCCCTCCAAAAATTCGAATTGAATTATTTTTACTTTATTTAATTTTATTGAATTCATTTTTACATGCTTTTTAACGACTGCAATGCTTAGGAAATTGTCATTCCTACGTCATCCTGTTTCCTTATTTCCTGTTGTGACTGCTTCGAGTCTGAAAATAGCGCGTTTGACGTCAATTTGGCGCCATTCAAATATTCGCTCCAAGCAGTACCCTAAAATTGGAATTCACCAAAAAGATGCATGGTGTAACAGTTGGTAAGGTTAGATAGAATGGATATGTATAAAACAAAGAGAAATAAATTTGGTTACCTGTAGATTTTGATATTTCACTGTAATTCACAGAAGATGATGTTGTTGCAAAATATAAAACTGAAACCGGCATGTTTCCTTCTATTCCATCAGGAAAATCAAGGTCATGGTCTACATTCACGAAATTGCCAAGATGGGTTACGTTCCTTTGAGACTGAGAAGGGTTCGCGTCATCCGCCAGTTCAGTTTGGTCGTTGTACGTTGAAACCGTGGGTGTCTCTTCGGTTATGAGAACTGTTGCGTCATCTTGGTCAACGGTTGTATAATCTAGTGATTTACCGGTCGTTAACTTCTCTGTTGTTGTGGAAACAGCTAAGTCATTAGTGTCCGTGGTTAATTCTGTTGAAATGGTTTGTGTTGGAAATAGTTCCTCACCCGAGTCTAAAGATTCAGTGGTGATAGGCTCGAAAAGAAATGGTGGCAAACTTATTTTCCACATTTCGGGAAAACTCGCATCAAATGCCTCGTCATCGTCTTCTACAGTCGTTGGTAATGCAATCCAAGTACATGCTGCAGGAATGGTATATTCCTTAGTTATTTCGAGTTCTGTTGGAGAAAAGAACATTAAGAAATTAGCAGAAAGTCTTTTTTTTAATATTCATTTATTCATGTGAAACGAAGTTCGTAATTTATAATACTACAAAATTTTCGTTACTACTAAGAAATAACTGAGATATCCGGAAAAAATTTATTCTAATAATTAATTGATCCTAATATACATAATGTTTACAATTACAGCTGTGCATGTGGATTTGTTTGGTGTCAAGAAGCCGTAGATTGAAGTAATCCGAAATATTGAGAAAACAAAGCTCAATCTGCTGAGTTCTACACTGACGGCCTTCGAAAGGTTAAAAGGCGGTGGGAGAAATGTATAACTCCAGATGGTGACTATGTAGAAAAGTCTTAAGAATAAAATTAAAAATAGAAACAAAAATTATGTTTAAATAAATAAAAATAATAAAAACAAGAAATAAAATAAAGATTAAAGAAAATAATGAAGAAACGAATTTAAAAAATAATAATTAAGTTTATATTTCAATTTTTTTTTATATATAATTCAAATTTTACGATATCTCAGTATAATAATTAAAACTTTACGAAATTGCTTTACTGCAATATATGGCTTTCCTGCAACCAAGCAAATCGAAAATAACTGTATTTACTACATTATGTTTATAAAGGTCAATTAATACATAGAATAATTTTTATTCAGGTATCTCGGTTACTTCTTAGTAAAAATTAAAACTTTACGATACTTCATCGTATAAACTTATTCACTTCTTTTTTGAAAATGAATATTTTTTTCTTGTTAATTTAGTTTTTTTTTTTTTAAGTATTTAGTAATTCTTTTGAAATGCGCCAGGAATTCGTAATATTAAATTAAAATACTTTTGAAAATCAGCCCATTTGATACTAGAGAATGAATATTTAAGACGAAATTCAGAAAACGAAATTTTGTAATGTACAATAAGTAATAACAACAATGAGCAATAAGTTTACGCAATTGAAAAAAAAACAATATGTATAACTTCGAGATCTTATACTGAAAGAACATAAGAGTTTATGTAAGTTCATTACACTTCATTTATGCTTTTTTGAAAATTTTGTTATTAATATTAAACACATTAAAAAAAAAGAGTATTAAACTTGAAGGAATCAATGCCTTGGGTTTATTTTTTCTTTAACCAAAGCTTTAACGTAAATATACGTGTATAAATTTTTAAGTAATGCGGTATTCAATAAGTACGAGGGTGGTTCAATAAGTTCTTAGAAATTCCTAATGATTGTTCTCGTAGCATAGAAAATGGTTTGTTTTTCATAAGCATTACGACTCACTAGACATCAGGTAAAGCCTCGGTAACTCGTATTCGTGATCATGACGCCTTTCACACCTCAAAAACTCTTTGTCATAACTTTTCGGACGGATGAGACCATCTTCACCTTTTTTTTGGAAAAGGTCCACTGGAAGCAACCTAACTGATTTTTGTTTGAGTTCCGGTGCATAATGAGGAATTCAGGTCTCACCAATGGTGACAACTCGACGCGGCAGGAATCAAATTTTGAATTGGCAAGTTTAATAGTTATTAGTTACTCCTTTGTACCTCTCCTACAAAATAAAGGTTTTTTGAAGGAAGGTTTAACATTAGGAATAGGCCCTCCGAGTTCTAATACTCACTTATGCACATTTAAAAATTTATCCATGATTTCTGTATAAATCTCGTGCCACGTAAATTGCACATAACACGCACATTACAATATACACATTCGCAATAGATTCGACTGTGATAGAAGGATCGATTCGACGGAGACTGGCTGGAATTCTAAGAGGTGTAGCATTTATAACGTTTGCATCAAGATCGAGTAGACGTTCCAGAATGTTCGAACCAAATCGGAACTTCTCGAGAAACTGCGATAATGTTCAATATAGTGGACGTAAGTCAGAGAGCAGTATAGAGGCATCGATTCCGGTTTTGTCAATGCGGGGGATCGGAGTAGCCAAATATAAATAAATTTATTTATTCAAGAAAATTTGTACGGTATGCAATTAAGGCTCCCATCTACCGACCATTTTGATTTCGTGAACGTAATGTTAATCCAATGGAATTCCTACTTTTGCTCTCAAATCTTCACTACTTGATCTATTTGAATACAATAAAGTGCGTCTGAAAAAGCAAAAAATGATGAAGGCTTCTGCAGAACCAAATTTTTTCTCCGACTTTAAGAAACGTATCACATGAAAAAATGAAAGTAAATTTGCAACGAAACTTACTGAAAATAGAACAAAAAAAGCATGGAAACACCAAATATATAACTATTTGTTGAAACGGCATCAAATGTAAAATCCCATGTTAGATCTTTTTAAAGATAGTGTTGTGTTCTGGTACATAATGCTAATTAAAAACTTTATATATATGTATATATATATATATATATATATATATATATGTATGTAATGATTTAACTTTAATTTAATAACTTCTATTCTATTAATAATAATTTAATTATGTATTCTATCCCGTTCCCTAATTCAAAAATAAAGAGTTTATTCTTATTTCCTGATCTCCTTCCAAATTATCTTTTTATGTATTAGATCACGTGCTCATAAACCTTGTTAAATTCGTGTTCCAACGATCATAAATCTATCAAAACAATCCCTATTAGACTCATTGTCTATTATGATATTTCCCCAGAATCCCTAATCCAGTACCACGTGTTATATGACGTTTATTTTGAAAGATCTCTGCTATATAAATTTACACAGCAAAATTTCTCTCTCTTATGCTCTCATTCCGCTCTTGCTCTTATACACTCCTCTCTGAGGATCATCTGTGATTTTTATTGTGTTTTCGCCTTTGGTGGCCGTAGCTCGACTAAAGACTGAAAGAAATAATAAAAATTCGGCCATTTATGCAGACTATGTAATTAAACCGCTTAATTGTATAAGTAAAATTTTAACACACACACACACATGTATGCAGAGAGAGCTTTATTTTGGCATTGTAGAGAATACATTTCTAATAGACACATCTAGCAGATTTTCATTTTTAATTATTAATATGTTTAAAAACTCGTAAACTACGTATGTTATTTATTAATAAATTCAGAAATTGAAGGAGGAGGATTTCTAAAATTAGTTTCTTTCCGCACAAATACGCAAATCTGAGAGCCGTTTATCTTCATGGAGAGATTTTCTATTAGACAACGGAAGCCCAGAAATATTCTTTTATTGATGTTTTTTTTTCTTAGTACTGCAGATTTTCAGTTGCTAGATATGCTTTACTTTCTATAATGTTCATTAATAAAATTTTATAATTAAATATATTATGTAACATTTACATCATATAATACAATATTTCATTCATTTTTATTCAAACATTTTTATACATTTAGCTATTACTAGGTTTCCGCAAATTTTTTGTAAGACCAAAATGTTAAATATTACTTTTTTGAAGGAATATTTCCATTTTTGCTCAAAAAAAAGATGCATTTAATCAATTCATTATAGATTTTAATATTAGTAATTTTTCCCAATAACAAAATACGATTTTGAAAAAAAAAGTGGGGGAGGGGATCAATTTTTTAAAATAAATAAATAAAAAAAAATAAGAAAAAACATAACCATATTTTTCATTAAGTTATACGCAGGTTCGTGTTTTCTGGGAACATTTAATTTTAAACTCGTTGGAAAATGATTCACAAACGTTCATATAATTGCTCTCTTTCGATACATTTTCTTAAGGCTCTCGTCTACCGGCCATTTTGATTTCGTGAACGTAATGTTAATCCTATGGAATTTCTACTAGTCTGTTCAAATCTCTTCTATTTTATTCATTTGAATACAAAAAAAAGTCCATCCAACAGAACAAAAAATTATAAATGTTTCTGGGGAATCACATTTTCTTTCCGATTTTTGAAAATGTTTTAGAATATTTTTTAAACTTCGGAAAACCCACAAACGAATCATTAAAATAGAGGTAAAACATTTTTAAAAATTTGAAAGAAAAAGTAATTCGCATTCATTACTTTTTGCTCTTTCAGATGCACTTTATTGTATTCAAATAGATAAAATAGTATGGATTTGAGAGTGGTAGTCGAAATTCCATAGGATTACTATCTCGTGCAAGAAAACAAAATGGCTGATAGATGGGAACCTTAAGGACGGGATACTAGGAATTCCATTGGATTAACTTTAGTTCAGGAAATCAAAATGGTCTGTAGACGATAGCCTTTTGGTCGCAGTGTAGCTTTAGCGTCAAAATACATTATTATTGTATAAATTGTCTTTTATATGAGATGGGGGGGGGATGATGAACATTATGATTGAAATTTGGATCGCAGTTGAAAAGGGAAACGCCGATGTTGATAATTGAAAATGCAACACGTTGAAGGGTAAGAAATACCTAAGCCATCTGCATTATTCAAATAAAATAAGGTACAAAGGTAAAATTACCCTGACACGAAAAATCTTTTTTTCCCGATAGGTAAGTGTAACTGACATTGTAGGGAGTAAAACTTTTGGTAGTATGTATGTTCGAGATAAATTAATCCTTAGTGATTTTATACGTCGGAAGTCTTTGGTATGATAGTTTTCTGACAATCTTTTACTAAATGTATTTGTTTGGCGACAAATCTTTTGGATTGGCGTAATTATGTCTGATGGCTATTGGAGAATAGGGCATTGTGTACCACTGTATGTTTTTATCCGTCTCGTCTGTCATCTTAAAATTTACTAAATTTCCTCTTAATTTAAAGAGTTTAAAAATATTATAATATAATTATATACAGAATATCTTTTATTAATCCTCAAATAAGGAGTTGTTCTCCCTTTCTGCTAGTACTAAGCTTTGATAATCTATCGAAGAATGCGCTTGCCGGAATACAATGCATTTAATTCCTTCAATTGCTCTAACAGCTTTGAGTCATAATCTCACCAAATCCATTATACACGCTAGATTATTTCCGCTCAAATCCCAGTTTTTCCCATTTTGGTACCGTAATCTTATTATTCTCAATTCAAATCTCTGTCACTTTTATACAACTGGATTATCTCTATTCACTCCACTTCCAAAGTTAGCTGAATTTTCATCACGTTTCGCTTAATTGGGAGGAAGCTGGAAACTCACAGATAACATCGGAAAGAAACTGCAGTTGTTAGTCGAAAAATTCCTGAATAGCTCATGTTACACCTCTTGCAATTACACATTTTGATATTGAAAGTATCACAGGCAAAACATAACATACAGCAGCGTTATTATTATTATTATATCGAAGGGGATGTTCATTTTGCATCTAGAGTTTGATGCATTTCTTTTGGTCCTCGGAGATGTAGTAATAGGTTTCAAAACCTAAAAAAAAAAGGTGAGGATGGCATTTGGGTAAGACGGCAGTTGAATAAGGGGATGCAGGAATATTCTTCGATTGCACCTCTTGCTGTACCCTCAAATGATGGAAGAATAGAAATTTCTATGAAAAGACAAGACATCGAGATATTAGATTGTCCATTTCACTGGAACTAAAACCGTTACTTATATCTAGTCGAAAGTAAATGTAGTAAAATTCTCTCTCAGAAGTTTCCCTGTTGCTGCAGATGACTTTCTGCGGATTGTGCTTTTTGTTCTAGTTCATCGCGCAATGCATCGTAATTTTTTTTTAACAAAGGTTCTTAAGGCTCTCGTCTGCCGGCCATTTTCATTACGCGAGCGGTATGTTAATTCTAAGGAATTTTTCCAACCGTCCCCAAATCTTTACTATTTTATCTATTTGAGGGAGAAAAAGTGTATCCGGAAGAGCATAATAATAATAATAATAATACAGGTTCTGTGGAATTACATTTTCTCTACAATTAGAAAAAAAAAAAAAAATTCCTCGCTATTTGTTTGTCTGTTTTCAGGTTCTTAAAAAATATTCAAAAATATTTTGGAAAATCAGAGGAAAAATGTAATTCTGTAGAAACCTTCATTACCCTTTGCTTTTTCGGATGCACTTTTTTGCATTCTACTAGATAAAAATAGTAAAAATATGAGAACTGTGGTGGAAATTCCATAGGATTAACATTACGTTCATGAAATCAAAATTAGCATTGTCGAGTGTATCCTGATATCTGGTATAACAAAGTGATAGTTTTTGCATGTTGTATGAATTTATTTAATCGGATAATCTATCGGCTGGATGATGAGCAACATCAATAAGAAATTATTCTTCCTAAGTCTGAAATGTTCATGTGGCTGTCGTATTTTTGACGAGGTAAGAATAAACTTACTATTTACAGGAGCAACGAGGAATTAACAATGTTTAAAACCTGTTATTAAAGGAAGTGTTATCGGTACATATGATTAGGATATGCCTGTGTGTGCTGAGGATTGGAAAAGCTTTTCTCACGGTTGATGCAACGTGTGAGGATATTAGATATTTACTACGTCGTGTTGTATTTTATAATGCTAAAAATTAAATGATTTTCTTATTAAAAATTCTATTATTAAAAATAATAGAATTTTTTTATTTAGCCCCATAGGAAATATTTAGGATAATTAAAGGATTATTTCACGAAGCAGGTGAGACGGTATGTATAGTCTGGAAGCTAAATAATTGTATATTCATGTTGTTAATTCACCTAAACTGTCCTTTGAGTCCATGAATAGAATTGTTTACCCTGTGTTTAAACCAGCATCATAATAATACTGTTAATAAAAAGGTCAATCATGTTTGATGAGGAAAAAAAAATTCTGAAATCAAAGGCTCATAATTCTTTATAAGAGTAATCCCATTTTAAATCCTTTATGAAAGTAAGAATTCATAGGTCAAAGCAAGAAAATAGTGCTACGATAATTTCTTGTAGAAAATATGGACTGATTTCTTAGTTACTTGATTTGTGAAGGATATGTGACTTTCTATTTATCGCTTCATAAATTTATGCTGCAAAACTTGGATTTTATTGTGTTTCTTACTTTCTTTCCGCTGTCATGATTAATAACAAAGCTTTGAGAATGAAACACTCAATTCTTTTTTTTTCCGTTTTGGGAGAATAAATTGGAGACTCTAGTAATTACATTTTAACTCACTGAGAAATCAGCCTCTACTTAGTTGATAAAACAAGTTTGAAGTTATGGATTCAAATGTTCATAATCCTTATCAGATCATTACAAGAGGAAATAAACTTGAACAATGAAAAACACCACAAGGAAAAAAATTTTTAGTCATCACAATTTTCTAGCTATGGATGAAAACTGCATACCTGAAACGAGGTTGCAACGGTGATTCCGAAAGAAAAATAAACCTCTAAAACAGGCAGTAGAGGCTTACAGCCGATTGTAAAAATGTAATTCACTCGTACAAGTTGATATATATATATAAATCGGATAAAGTAGATAAAAATACACAAAATATCGAGAAATTAAAAAATCTATACGAAAAAGAATAGGAAATAATATATTAAAATAGAATATGAAATTTAAAAAAATTAACAAATTAAAATACTTTTTTGGAATGATAATAAGAGAATAATATATTGAATTTTGTAACAGGCTTTAGACCGTTAATCTGGGTTATTCTAAAATTATCAATTAAAGGCCTAATCATTATATATATATATATATTGAGGATAATAAGTAAATCTATAATTCTTGAATATCCCAGCTTAACAGTCAACTATTACAACGTTCAATACATTATTTTCCATTTTTATGTCTTTTCAAAGAAATGTTTGGTTTTTAAAAGTTTTTTTTTTAATTTCATGTATTTTAATTTCTATGAAATTTGGTTTATTTTTATCTACTTTATTTGAATTATAATATATATATATATATATATATATATTTAATTATAATATATATATATATATATATATATATATATATACACAAATAGCCCGGGTTCAATATCTACACTAAAATCAACTAAGAAGTATCAAACAGAACCCGATGAAGAAAAATTGTAAATTGATACATGGATTGAAAAGATAGAAAATGAAGTTTAGCAACATGTTTAAGAAAATAGAAGAAAGCTATTCTAGTTATTAAGAAATTTTGAAATTTCTTCATTTGAAAATCCAGAATTAATATGCACCCTGACCTACAGGAGTAAATTGGTGGAAGTTGTCTTAAGTAATATTTTTGAGGGTTTAAAAAACACGTTAAAACTGTCAAATTTTCATATTGAAATAAAACTCGTCAAGGCGTTCTCTGCAGATTTTAAACCCAGACAGCTAGATATTGAAATTCAAGTGCTTGTAATAAATATAATACATTAAAACTCAATACAGAAAAAGGCTTGTACAAAGACAGTGGAAATTTTTTTATAACGTTTAAGGTTCCCGTCTACTGGTTATTTTTGATTTCGTGAAGACAATGTTAATTCTTTGGAACTTCTATTACCATCATCTAAATCCTTATCATTTTAACTATTTGAATACGAAAATAATCAATGTTTGTTTAGAATTAAATTTTTCCACTAATTGAAAAATTTTTTATACTCTTATTTTAATGATTCGTTTGTGAGTTTTCCGAACTTTAAAAAAATATTCTAAAACATTCCCAAAAATTGGAGAGGAAATGTAATTCTCCAGAAACCTTTATAATTTTTTGTTCTGTCGGATGGACTTTTTTTTGTATTCAAATGGATAAAATAGTAGAGTTTTGAGTAGTATAATAGAAATTCCATAGGATTAACATTGCGTTCACGAAATCAAAATGGCCGGTAGACGGGAGCCTTAACAAACTGTATCGAAAGAAAAGCAATTCTATGAACGTTAACCATTTTCCAACGAGCTTAAAATTAAATGTTTCCAGTAAACACGAACCCGCGTATAACTTTACTAAAAATATGATTATGTTTTTTCTTATTTTTTTATTTTATCTTATTATTTTTTGTTTGTTTAAATAGATCCCCCCCCCCTCTTTTTGGCATTACAGTCCTTTTATTGCAAAATCATATTTTGTTATTGGGAAAAATTACTAATATTAAAATCTATAATGAATTGATTAAATGCATCTTTTTTTAGCAAAAATGGGAAATATTATTTCAAAAAAGTAATATTTAACATTTAGGTCTTACAAAAATTTGCGAATACCTAGTATTAACGAAATGTATAAAAATGTTTGAGTAAAAATGAATAAAATATTGTATTATATGATGTAAATATTACATAATATATTTAATTATATGATTTTATTAAAATGAACATTATAGAAAGTAAAGCATATGCAGCAACTGAAAATCTTCAATACCATGAAAAAAAAACATCATTAATAGAATATTTCTCGGCTTCTTTTGTATAATAGAAAATCTCTCCATGAAGTTAAACGGTTCATTTGCGTTTTTGTGCTGAAAGAAACTAATTTTAGAAATCCTCCTCTTTCATCTTCTGAACTTATTAATAAATAGCATGCGTAATTTACGAGTATTTAAATATATTAATAATAAAAAATTAAAATCTGCTAGATGTGTCTATTAGAAAAGTATTCTGTACGATGCAAAAACATAGCTCTCTCTGCATATATATATATATATATATATATATAAAGTTTTTAATTAGCATTATACACCAGATCACCCTATCTTTGAAAAAATCTAAAAATTCATTTTACATTTGATGCCGTTTCAACAAATAGTTATATATTTGGAGTTTCTATGCTTTACCCCGTATTTTCAGAATGTTTCGCTTCAAGTTTACTTTTATTTTTTCATGTGCTACATTTTTTCATTTATTATATTTTTGTTTAAGAAAAGAGCAAAAACTATTTTTGATCGCAGCTGGATTTGAGAAAAAGACATGAAAAAAATGATGATACGTCGAATTCTTTTAGTATTAAGATTCAGTTCAACTATCTAGAATAAATGAGAAAAATAAGGATTGATGGGCATATGTGGGAACGAGTGGTATGCAACCCTTTATATTCTTCCCAATTGAAATAAAAAAAACAGTATTTTAATGTAGTGTGTTATGAATTGGATAGATGAAATGTGTGACCTTGTATTTTGTTAGCTAGCACTCAATATTACAACATTAACAGACTTCAAGTGATATCAAGCAACCGAACATATATGAGGCTTGATTGAGAAGCAGTGGCTTCCATGGACGATACTATTTTGTCATCCTATTTTCTAAATTCTTGTTGTACGTGAAAGCTACATGTGTCCTCTGTCTACGAGGTTTATTTTTTTTTTCAATCTTTGATCGAGTTGCTAAGCAACTAGACAAATGGTAGAATGTGGGGATATGCGGTCATCGAAGATGGACGCATACCGACGCCTGATGAGAAGAAGTATTAGATGATTCGATATTAGATGTAGTGTGATCACTAGTGAATGGACGTGTAGTAGAATCCAGATAAGAAGTTAGGTACTCCCTCGAATCCGAATGAACAGTGTCAGATAAGTAAAAATTTATAATCGTTTTTCTTTTCAACCTCCGATCGAGCTGCGAAACTAACAGACAAATGATTGGAGGTGGGGATGCGCAGTGGGCAACTGTGTATCACTCTCTACTACTACCGATGCCACCTCACGATTTTAAGCTCAGCTGTAGGCACGTAGACATAGATAGTACACTTGATTCCTTCGTCAAGTGCGAGTTGCATAGTTTATTCGCTTTCTTCAAGCAGAAGGGGATGATGATGTCGAAAGCACCGAAAAGTTAGTAGAGCATACATGAAAACTTTGTGACGATGATACTGTGCGTAAATGGTGTAGACAATTTAAAGACGGGTGAACGAACATTCACGATGAAGGGGGACAAGAATTCAAGTTTGTTCAAACAAACTTTCAACAGCGAGAAAGTTATGGACCGGGTTTTTGGGACCAAAGAGGTATCTTGTTCGTTGAGTTTATGAATTTGAAGACTTTTTGATCAATGCAGCTGTTTATTGTCAGATCTTACGACGAATACGAAGAGCCATTTAAAACAAAAGATGATGAATGGAGCTTCGAAACAAAATGCAAGTCCATCTCACATCACAGGTAGCAACGTTCCACGAGGAGGGGAACAGAAAGCTCGTCCACCGATATGACAAATGCTTGTACCTTCACGATGATTATGTTGAAAAATAAGCATGTTTGCTTATAACTTTTGGTATTAAATTGATCTTGTTCCGTACTTTTGTCTTTTTTTTTTATGTCCCGTCGGAAGTTGAAAAAGAAATGGCCCTCGTAATTCCTCAATTTCCTTTGTTCCTAAGCGTCACTGATGTGTTGAGAAATGAAGATGGCGAACCACATAGAGATGAGGTTGATGTAGCGATGTATTATTGTATCCTTTTTTAACTATGTTCTCAAAGAGAAAAAAAAAACCTCAGAAGATATCACTTTTATTCTGATGACAAAATGTAAGCACGATTCCGATAATTGTAATCTATACCAGGCCCATTAAAGCTTAGTATCGATTGCAATAATCGGAATTCTCAACATTCAATTCTTCTCTCATCGGAATTGCCCGTCTAGTCACACATTGGCGCAAGCACGTGAAAAGGGTTGGAGACTAATGTGTTATATAAAGGACTCATGTAGCTTGTGTATAGAATAATACGTTACATAAAAGACGCGCGTAGCTTTCATTTACAACAAGAATTGCGAAAATCGGGTTATGAATAAAAAAATTGTTGCTACGGAGGCATTATTTTTCAATCAAACCTCGCCTTTAAAAATGTCAAGAATTGCACAAAAAATTATTAAAACACGCCATTTTTTTTAGAATAAAACATTTTATTCCAAAAAAAGTTTATGGTTGGACATTTATTTCGCGTCCACAGTGGAAAATGATTTTTTTTTGTTCGAAGAACTGTTCATTCTTGTACTCTCTGGAATGGAAGATTCTTGCATCATCCCCTAGCAAAACTCAATCTTTGATTACAGATTCTTCGGTGGTTGTGTTTTCTTCTGTTAAATCAATGACATCCGCTGTTCTATCGATTGTCAGGTCATTGTCATCGGTGGGTACTTCTGTAGAGATGGCAAACGTTTCCGTATTAAGTGAGTCGTGAGTCATTTCCTTGGATTCATTCGAAGTAGTAGTATCAAATGTTGGTGATGATTCAGTTGAAACAGGTTTTGCTTTTGGAATCTCCAACCGGGGCTCAGTTAAGTCAAGAATAAAACCTTCAAAATCTGAACTGACAGTCTGGAATGAAGATACAGTTGAAAGACCTTCTATGTCGGGTTCAGGGGTGGGTAATTCTGTCTGAGTGCAGTTGGTTGGAACGATGTACTCCTTAGTTATTTCAAGTTCTGTTGATAAGAAGGATATATCAAATGATTATTTCAATTTCTTTCTTTATTAATGCTTTATTTAACTCTTCCAATGACTATTTTCCTTTATTACAGTCTTTAATACTAATTACAGATGTTGTTAACTAAAGCATTACTTCGATGTCACAGTATAATAGTGATAAGAATGCTAGTATTTTATTAAACTAGCAGGATTTGATTATGAAGAAAATGCAAATTTTACTTTAAGCAGCTAAAAAATGTCACAAGTATTGTGAACATTTGATAATATTATATAAATGTTATCGAGAATATTGTAAATTATACATTTCAAAAATTCGGATAAAATCCTATTTTTAGTCCATGCCTTGGCGACGGAAAACAAAAATGGTGCTAAGTAGTGTCAAAAGCGTTTAGGTAAAATTGGAAAGAAACGGATATTTAATCGCCTTGTATTATAACAAGGGTTGCCAATTTGGCGAGTTTTTGCACCATTGTGTTTTTTTTTATCGCCAAGGTGGGGGGGGGGTAAAATAGGATCCCACCAAAATTCGAAATTTTAGAATTATGATTGACAATGATATTTAACTTTATAAATTATATGAACACAATTTCATAAGAAGCTAAGAGAATTAAAAATAATTGCTTAATGATTTATTTAACTAAAGGATTCACAGGAAATAAATGTTAAGTACCATTTCAAAGAAATTTAAGCTCTACTCTCTATACGTCTCTAACTAATTTGAGCGAATTATTTTTGTGAGTTAAAAGTAATGAAAATTACATTAATTCCTAACGGGGATTGAAAGGCAACGGATGTATTTCAATTTAACAAAATCTTAGCCAATAAATGAAATCGAAAATTTTCCTCTTTCATAATTACTATTAAGTAGCACTCACTTTTCCCTTTCTACCGTCTTTTATAACTAAGGTTTTCGAATAGTCAATGAAGAGTCAATATTTGTATGAAATAAAGGGTAAAATCCTATTTTAGCCTACCCCTCGGAGGTGGAAAACAAAACAGCATCAAATCACACCAAAAATAGGTTTACTTTAAAGTAGGTTCTAATGAGATTGCATTACAAGGGCTTACAATGCGGCGAATCTATTGTGCTTTTTAATGCTATTTTGTTTTCTGTTACCAAGGAGAAGGCTAAATTAGAATCAAACCGAAATAAAAAGATTCAAATCACCGTACTTACCTGAAAGATATTTGAATATCAAAGAATTTGATGAGCTTGAAAAAGTAATTATTTCATTACATCGACATAATATTTTATAGTCGCAAAAGCATTTTCATGACAGCAAAGTTCAATATTAAAAAATTTTCAGCTAAAATAATCTGTTACAATACACCAAGCATGCCAAAATTTTGAAAAGTAACTGCCGCATCTCCTGGTCATTTTGATTTCGTGAACGGAATGTTAAACATGGAATTTCTATACTTTCATTTTCAAATTCTACTCTATAACAAAAAAAAAAAAAAAAAAAAAGCGATGCACCAAGGAGTTGCTTGATTGTAATGAAATATCGTATGCAAAGACATTCGAACCGAACATTTTAGAATTTGATGTCCAATGAATGAATAGCGGAAGCTACAGCGCATCAGAGCTACGCACTCAGCAGGTGTATTTAAGAAGCGATTCTCAATCTGATGATAAAATTTTCTGTTGCTTTGCGATTTAGAATACCTTTCAACGACTGAAAAAAATGTCTCGCTGCAGGATTCGAGCTCATTACGAGCAACTGTCAGAGTTTGAAAGAGGTAATATCATTGGATTGAAAGAGGCAGATTGGGCAAATCGGAGAATCACTCGTCCTGTAAGTCGAAGCGATGCGGTCATTAGAAGATGCTGGCAAGAATGGGTGGACAATGGTGGATTTCAGCGTCATGATGGTAGCGATGGACCTAGGGCCACAGCAGATTGGGGGGACAGAGTGATTGTCAGATCACGCCCGGTCAGGAATCTTTTCGAAAATAGAACAGATGATCAATGCTGCTTTCATGCACCGGGTTTTGTGGATGGGAGTGAAGTTATTTGGGACCCTCCGGCTGCACGATTTCCATTGAGGCTGTAAAATTATTCGGCAACAAATGGATTTCTACGACAAAATTCGCCACTTTTCGGATCCCTTCGATACCGGTACACATAAATTGGTTTCAAGGTATGACACGTACTTCAATTCCTCTGATTGTTATATTGAGAGGTAGATGAAAGAGTGTTGTATGTGTTTCAAAAAATGTTTCCAGTTAATTATGTTTTAAGCCTCATTAAAACTCACTTTCTGGGTGAACCATATTTTTAAGAACCTTTTTATCTAACATAAGGCATTCAATTGTTATTATGATGATGGTGAATTTTCATAACTATTAAACAGTAGGCAGAAGAATTTTAGATATCAAGATATCATAGAATTAAAAAAGAAACAGTAAAGTTAAAAATATACGTTTTAAGAGTTATTCTGTGCATTTCAACATTAGAAACTTTTATAAAAACTTGGAATTTTTATCAATGGAAAGATGACTTTACTTCACAATGTCTACAAGTAAAATTAAATTTACAACGAGATTCAAAATTAAAATTATCAATTTTGAATAATTAGTTAATTTATTTATTTTTAAATTTCATGAAAGCATGAAAAAAAAAGAGAGATCATAAATTTTAAAACCAGTGAAAAGAAAACAAGGCAAACCTTTTTTTATTTTCAAAACTACAGATCTAATTTCTACTGTGTAAAAGCATTTAATCTTTAATACTACATTCTCTTAAGCAATAATTATAAAAATCGTTGAAAAGGAATGAAATAAGGTCCTTTATGTGAAAATTATCTGATGCATTTTAATCGCTGCTGAGAAGTTATAAAATTTTTTGCTTCATATCACGAAGAGAAACTTTATTTTTGTAACATTTCATTCCAGTGTGTTTTTACGAAAATGTACTGGAAGGTTTCCGGAATAACCCTGCCCTAGAAGTAGCTTGCATTTTACTTATCTCGATCGTTATGGCTACTTCGTGCAAATCTTTGCAAGTTTAGTATTATATATGGTATCACCCGGGAAGGTTTTGTCAGCCCGTAGCAAATATTTTCCCCGCGATTTTTTTTATTGCTCTCCCCTCTTTTGTCAGATGGCAGATTTAAGTGAACAACCCGTGTCTGAGAAGCTTTACCTCCTGCTCATGAAAAACGCAGGAGAAACTGAGGCAATGTTGAAAACAGCCCACAAAGATGACGATGTGAGAAAAATTGTCGTGTATGAGGGATTTTTTCATTTAAAAAATGGCACCATGTCGATTGATTACATTCGTTGTTCTGGATGTCCGTCAATTGCCCGACAAAAATACCGAGAAAATTTGTGAACTTGTACTTGAAGACTGACGACGGAGTTAACTGTATTATAATGCAGCTAGGTTTAGCGAATTTTATCAAAAGACTTTTGTATGAGAAGGATCGATATCATATTTGTGCCTCGGGTTCTGAAAGACCAACAAAAAGATCCATTTCAGGGCGTCACCGAACAGGGCCAGACACCCTTGCTCCTTACAACTTATTCACCTGACCTAACCCCATGTGATTTCTTTTTGTTTCTGCGCATGAAAAAGGTCATGAAAAGACATCGATTTTTGACGACAGAGAAGCATGCAAACGAGGAGAAGCTGTCAATATCCCAGCAGATGAATTTTAAAAATGTTTTCAACAATGGAATCACCGATTGGACAAATGTATTAAGTATAATGGAGAGTACTTAAAAAGTAATAAGGCTGATTTTTGAAATAAAATTGAAATGAATAGATGTTAAAAATATATGTTCATTTTGGGGGGTGGAGGTTCCTAAATATAAATATTTTGTTCTTTTATTTTACTTATTCTCTGCTTCAGAAGATACTTTGAAACGAACTTAGGTGATTAAAAATATTTTAAACTTCCAAAGGTAATGTAAATGTACTTTATTTTAAATTTCGTTGTGAAATATTACTAATATTTCTAATTTCTGGCCCAATTTGACAACGACTTACAAAATAATACACAAATTAATTACGTAATCCATTAAGTTCTGAACGATCCTACCTGATGCTAATTTTTTGATATGACTATGAATTGAACTTCGCTGTTTTGTATCATTAAATATATGAAGTCTCAAGTAGTTTACTCTTCAGTCACTACATATATGATTTTCGCATGTACGATTCTCATTCTCCATGTTTCTGGGTCTTTATGGAATTTTCTTTAATATTTTCGATTCATCGATTTTTATAACATATGTATGAACACTCATTAATGTACAACGACGTCCACAAATATCACGAATTCACGGTTACTGGTAAATTCATACCCTCGCCCCCACCCGATAAGATTTGTGCGTATCTGCAGGTAAACTTCTAGTAGATAGGCAAGATTATGAACAGTATTAGAAAATCTACAAAATGATTATACAATAAAATCTATTTAAGTTGGATTAATTTAGGCCAGAGCCTGTCTGGAATATCGAAAATACAGATTAACAGAAGACTGAGAAAAAAAAAAATTAAAAAAAAAAAAAAAAAAAAAAAATACTGAAATTCTTCATTATGTTGAACTAATCGAGGATGAATCAGAAGATAAAGACATCTACTTTATGAATGATAACAGAACGCTTAAAGCTATTTTATTGCATATTCCATTTCGACAATGTACGAGGGTCATTCAATAAGTCCTTAGAAGTTCCAAGAGATGGCACTCGTAGCATAGAAACTGGTTCGTTTTTAGTAAGCATTATAACTCACTAAACAGCTGTCTGAGTTTCAGTTACTCGTATTCGTGATGACCTTTGCTCCTCAAAAACTCCTCGGCGCCACTTTTCTGGCCGATGAGACCATTTTCGTCTTTTTTGCTAAAGATTTACCGGAAGCAATCCAATGTTTTGATAGTTGCTTGAATTTTGGTGTAAAACGATAAATCCATTTATCATCGACGTCGATAATTCGACATGTTAACAATAATATTCTGATTTGGCAGCAAATTACCACTAAATAAAAACTAACTTATGAATCAATGCCGAATTTGTTTCGGCTCCATTCAACAGATGGCAGCACCAAATAGTGACAACATTTTACTTAATGCAGTCATCTCTCTTCAAAAATAAGTAAATTTACCCTCGTAACACTGTTCACTATCAATCACAAGTAACAAGAAATGTAACTCAGGTTTCGTTGAATTTACACAAAATATTAGTAAAGCTCATTTCTTCCTTTTTTCCTTTTATACATTCATAGCAGATAGAATATTTTAATGTAGAAAATAATTTTTCAAGACACCTGGATGAAACAATTAAGTGCTATTATGGGGATCAACAAATCACTTCTCAAATTTAAACGAAATATTCAACTAGAATTCTGAATCAATTCTGAAATTGGAGTTAAAGGGCCCTTCCCACTTAACGAGGTTCTACTGCATTTATCATTTTCGAAATTCAAAAAGAAGCGTTAGCTTATTCTAATTTTTACAAGAAATTATTCCAAACTAATTTTTTAAATCGACGTTCTTATATAGAAAAGGCAAAATTATTAGAAACGTGCGGAAAAATTAGCGGAAATATCTAATGTAATAAATGGTCCCTGAAAATGAATTCGATGTGAAATTAAACAGAATTCTTGAATCCGTTTGCTGTATATTACCTGGCTTGTAGTAGTCGTAGAGTTTAACGGAAGCTGGTTTTATTTCTTCCACTTCAGTCTCACTCTTGATGAAGACAGAAAAGCACTTCTGCTCATTCGTTAACTGCGAAATAAGAAATATGACATTAGAACTGAAAGATATAAGAAACAATTACTTCATATTTACTTATCTGGTCACTGGTTAATGGAAATATATATATAAAAAAATAATGAATAAAGTCCTATTTTAGTGTACTGCTTGGTGCGATTTTTAAAAGCATGCCAAGACGGTGCCAAACACTCTATTTCGAAAATTTTCGGCTATGTAACGGTGAAACTAATTTTCAGTTAGTGCAGCTTGATATTGTAATGCACGCTTGCTTGCCAAACGCATTTGCAATAAAAACTCACTATACTCAAGTTTTCAAACCAAGAATAATTCCTCCAATACTCTTTTTATGCTGATTTTTCCTCCTGTCGGGTATATCATCTATGAAACGATGAAACTGATATTCCGCCGAGGCAGACTACAGGCCACGTTCTTATAAAAAATGGCCGCGGTGGGAAACAGGTTCGTTCATACAATAGGATTACCAGAAAAATATTATGATTTTTCGACTTTTTGGATTCTACGGTAGGATTACCAATTTGGAGATTCATCGCTAACAGTGAAATTTTATGTCACCACGCAGTAAGCTGAATTAGGATCCAATCAAAATAATGTAAATAAATGCTTGAAAAAACTACTGTGGAAGTTAAAAATAAATGCATGTTTGGAATATGGAATATTTTCCATCAAGATTTTTTTTTCGTTACTTATTTTTTAAATTTTTAATTTTAAATAAAGTCATACAGGAGAAAATTTGAATTCATCGACTATCAGCAATTTTTTTATCATTTATTTTATTCAATATAAATGGATCTCAAATCTTTACGTACCAATAAAGTTTTATCTTTATTACCCATTTTGATTACAATGGATAGTTATCTATAATTTATCATTTGAATCTATAGACTTAGAATCATTGCAAAGCGTTTTATGTATACAGGGTGGCCATAACTAAATGAACAGCGCTCAGAATGTTCTGTAGCGTGATCGAATTGCAAGAATTTCAGTTAGAAGGAAAATTTAGAGTAAAGTAGATAATGAAATTAATAATATTCCATACTTTGGAATGGAATAAAGTTTTGTTTATACCGGATAAAATAATTTATAATAATTGAAAAACCATCACACTTCAGTGAATTTACATAATAAAAAAAAATAGGGTAACACACCAAAACTCAGCAAATTCAGAAAATGAACACTAGAAATAATTCGAGATAAAAACCAACGTTTTCAAAAACAGCGTTTTTATATGGTGGTAAAGTTTATTAAAAAAAATTATTGAAATATTAGTTAAAACTTATCGCAAATGTCTAAATATTGCATTGTTAGGCGAATAAGAACGATTTCCAAAGTTTCAGAGCTTTAGCTTGATGGGAAGTTGGTTAAATTAACGATCGAAAATTTGATGACACACACACACACACACCAAGTGAAATAGAGAAAAACGTTGCAAAAAGAAGGTAGACATTATAATCATCTTCAATTTCATTTCAAACAACCAACTTTCACATAACTAAGCATCTAAAATGTTGTAAAACCAATTAAATATCTAAATAAAGTATATATATATATATGTGTGTGTGTGTTTTCTTTTTCAATGTTGCGAGGAACTTTTATACCGTTACAACCAGGTCTCTTTAAATTACATTAATAATACAAATCACACAGAATGAATATGTCACCTCGTTGAAATACAGATTCACTTGATTTCCATCCAGCTCGTGTCGCATCAGCTGCACTTCCGTTTTAGCCTTTAACTATAAAAAAGTAAGGAAAAAAAAACTATTATAGTTTTTCTTTACTGCTCAAAAGTATACGAATGAAACAGAACAGTTTTGAAACATTTCTTTGCTAACCTCATAGAGCTTCCACTCATCAGGCACGTATCCCGAAGGCATTTTTACTGACACGACGACCATGTTGGTTACCTGTTCTGGAACTTTGTAACTAAAAGATAAAGACCGAAGTCATTCTCAGATGAAAATAAAACGCACGATCATCATTTACTTCAATAAATCAAAAATTAATAAAAAAGAAATTTAATCAAATGTATTAGCAATTTTTTTTTAAAAAAATCTTTTTACGAGTAACAGAAATTGATTAAAAACTCATTAGAGAAGTTTTACATTAAATGATTGAAATGAAACTATTTTTTGAATTTTTCGACATCAAAGAAAGTCGACTTGTAATTCGGAATTCTTTAGAATAAGCACTTTCATAATATTTGCAATCACATTGCAGAGGTTCTCTTCAACAGAGACGAAAGAAGATAAAACGCCTTAATAACTAGCCCGATTGGAGGATGTCTCTTTTTACCTAGTTGCTAAGAGTGCAGCAAAAAAGTGACTGGTCAACTTTTCATTGGACCAATGGAGCAGAGTTGGAAATGCCGCCGACACACCAAGAACCAAGATCATTTGTCCTTTTCCTCCACAGGGTCGAAAACCATCTAACGCCGAAAATTACTGTGAATTGTGTTTATTACTGTGGGATTTAACTCAAAGGCTAAAATTCAGTAAATTTTGTTTAAGTTTTGAAAATTCGTATTTTAAAAGACGTAACTATATTTGTTTTAAAACTAATCCATAGCTAATATAAATGTAGAAAAGGCATTTTTCAAGAGTGACGTCAACACCATCAAAAAGGATCCAACGCGTCTGGAAATTTTAGGTTTCATTCTTAGAATAATAATTATTTTGAAAGAAGGAAGAACTTGCTGCGTTGAGTTCATCCCATAGCTACAGAAAGTGACGAATGCAGGGGGCGGTGTAGACCTCCTCTATCATAATTAACCGCACTGTCAAAATAACACACCTGAACAGAAAATCTCTACCAAATTTAAAAGTATTTATTTTCTTGTTTCATTTCAAAGTTGATTGTTGTGACTAGGCACAGCTTCCAATTTTCTAGTGAATGTAATAGTTAATGCTATGCGATTTTCATTCATATTTCATATCTGGAACATTGCATTTACTTTAATGTAATAAAACATACCCAAAAATGGGATAAAAAATTTAAACAGCATTAATTTTTCCTCTAATTTTGGTGGTACCTGAGAAGTGAATATGTTATAGTCAAGCGCTCGCGGCCGTAGCTGTTACTGTCGAGTAGTGGTTTCATGTCTTAATTCCACTAAAGACCTGCGCATAGCAGGATGATACACATTGAATCTCTTTGTCGAAACTCAGAGCCCTCACGTTGGCATAACGGGAAAAATTGGAGAGTGGCGTGTCAACTCTGGTTTGTTCTCGTCACTTGACCGCGGTGTGAAATTACGAGATCCGTCGCAATAGCCCTGTGTTGTTTCCTAATGGTGCGATGTTAATAAACAATCAATCAATACAATTTCAGAGAGTATTTTACGAGTGTAGTTCAAAAATTACTTGTATTTGAAGACAGATGGCATCATTAAGGCAAACTGTCGTTACCACTGGTTGCTGTTATCCGTTAAAATGAGCCAAAACAAATGGGATTTGATTCATAAGTTAGTTTTGATTTGGTAGTCATTTGCAGCCAAATCGAAATTTGACTGCTTCCGCGTAGACTTACCTTTTTCTTCTTGCATAGGGTTACCAACATCGATGATAAATGGATTCATCATTATGCACCGGAAATCAAGGAAAATTCAAATCGTTGGTTGCTTTTGGTGAATCTTTTCCGAAAAAGGCAAATACTGGTATGGTCTCATCAGCCCGAAAAGTTACGACGAAGAATTTTTGAGGTGTGAAAGGCGTCACGGTCACGAATTACGAGTGACTCAGACTTAGAAAGTTGTCTAGTGAGTTTGATGCAAGCTAAAACAAGCAATTTTCGATGCTGCGATCATCATCTCTTGGATTTTCTAAGGACTTATTGAACGAACCTCGTTAAATAACTTTACGAATTTGGAAAGTCACAGAAATAGCTTAAGAACTTTGCTACACGTATGTTTTAAACTTTCAATTTGAACCTTCTGTATTTAGAACCTTCCGCAGTCAATGGATGTTCACTGAAAGTCTTACCGCATGCAGATGTCGATTTTGGGGATGTTGCAAGTTGAGCTGCCCAACCTCACCACATTGATGTTCAGATCGAAGAATTCTCCGGCAGACACTTTCTGTACGTTGTATCGCATGGAGAACTGTTGGGGAGAGAAAGGAAATGAGTCTCTTCAGTGAGGCTTTAAATATAACTAATGTGTAATAAGTTGTGAAAAAATGTAATACTATCATGTGTGATGCTTCTCTCATGAAATTCAGGTTTCTGTCATTGTATATTTTTAATCATTTTTATTGCTATTTTAGATTGAATTAGTTACGTTCAGGAACAAAAGTTTTTGAATATTTCATTTAGTTGTATTATTCTTCCGTTTGACATTTGTCTATTAACGAATAGCATGTTTGGTAAAAGTTTTTTATTTGCTCATATGTTAAGCTTTAATGATGATACATGTTGTGCTACTTATTGCTTGATCTTGTATATCTCATAGGGATTAATAAGTTGATGTGCTTTTTTTAGGTGCACTAAAATATACACAACGCTTACTGAATACATATTCGAAATTTCGAAATTTAAAGCATCATTAAGAAACTGTTTTAATGACTATATATTTGTACTTCTTTTGTTTCAGCTCTGTAAACACGGACAGCAATATGTGAAATATGATCATTCTCCAAATCTATTTTTACGTTTGTTTGATTCACATACATTAAATAAACAATTGTACAATATTTTTTAAAGAAATGTAGTTTATATAGAATTACGTTGCGTTGTTTAAAGAAATAATTGGAGAAAAGGGGGGAAATGACCTTATTCTACAAAAGAAAAAAATTGCGTTTTCAAAAATATTTATCCTTCTTACAGTTCATGCTCTTTGGTTCCTTTCTTTTTTTTTGAAGTTTGAATATTGAAACTTCGGATCCTTAAGAATATTTTTCCGATTGATGGCCTTTATATCAGTTTCCTTATTCTTCATGAAAAATTACTTGTATTATACTTAAGTCAGAATTAATATATTAAATACATGAATTTTATATATCTTCATATCACAACTAAACGTTTTTTTTTATTAAATTCATTATGATTTTCTTTTCTTTTTTGCTTATTGTGTTATTCTACGAGGAAAAAAAATTAACAATCTCTTGAGAGAAATTTGAGAAGCATGAACAGTTATTTCGCCACTGAGTTTACTTATATCGAGTTATATAAATAAAAATTTATTGTATTTACCTGCACTAAAGCACAACCATCCCCCACAGCCTGGAGATCTACGACTGCCGGAAGCACCGGTATTTGGGAGGATTGCGTGACCAGCTTGTTGTCCGAGTCCACCTTGAATCCCTTGACCAGCTCATCACTCTCTATGACCAGGCCTATGTCGATGGGGTTAGTGGACAGCAGAGAGGAATAGTGAGCTAAGGCCTGGAGAGCCACAACCGTGTCCTAGGAGATAACGAAAAATGTGAAAAAGTTTATTTTACAGAGAAAACGGCCCATTTCAAAATGTTGTAATATTTACAACGGGAAAAGATATTTGATGAATCAGATTTTATGACGTAGTCAGAATCAGGAACATTGCCATCATGTCGTTGATCGAAGAATCATGCAATAATTTTTGTATGTAGTGTATTCAAAAAGTTCCAGGACACGCCCTTAGTTAAAAAAAAAAGTAAAATTGACGCCATTTTTGTGAAACTAATGGAATGATGTAGCAACAACCTTCCTCTATATGTATCAAGTGGTTTCATTTACTTCTCACTAGTTCTGACTTGACAGCTTTTATGAGTGTTTATGTGTCATTGCCATCGAAAAAAATCAGAGTAACGAACGAACAGTAAATTTTGCTTTAAATTGGAAAATTGGTCTGAGAAATATATGGAATGATTAAATTTGCATAAGGTAACGATGCCTTGAGTCGTTCCCGAGTATTTGAGTGGTTTTCGAGGTTTAACGCCTTAAGAAATTCTACCGAAGACGAGGAGAAAACATATCGTCCATGTTTGAGTCGAGATGATGAAAATGTCGGGCTTGTGCAACAGAGTTTCGTCGTCAAGGTTCCACTGCAATTGGAGCATTCTACAAAGAAGTTTTGAATCGGCTTTTGAATCGAATGCAGTGAGTGAAACTCGATTCTTGCGACAGTGAAAATCGTTGCCATTTGCTCAACAATGCACCATTTCACAAGTCATCCTCGAGTAGCATATTTTGATAAAAATGTATGCCGTGTTCATCAACCGCCCTCTTTACTCTCTAGGTCTGACTCCAGGACTTATTTTGTTTTCCAAGTTGAAATTGAAGATGAAGGGGCAACGGTACGAATCGATAGAATAGACTGAAGCGGTGAAACTTAATGGTGTTAGAGAGGAGGCATTCCAGAAGACACTTACCGACCCGAACACTCGTTCCAAGTATTGTATTGATTTGTGAAGAAAGTATATGAAAGGCTTAACATCAAATATAAGTTATCTTCTGAATTATATGTTCTGATTAGTCTTGAAACGTTTTGGATACATTGCGTATTTAAACTGTGCTTTCGAATTGAATTTCAAATTTTGGTTTCCTTTATTCTTATTTGATTTTCATAAAAATATTCATGTTCAATTTTATCTTACGAAGTTATCCTTACTGTTTTATTATAGATTAATTACAATCTTTAATATGAGATGTAAATGGAATCTTTGTATGGTGCGATTCATTCCTTTGTAAAAAAACATAAATATCCTTAAGAGGTGAAAACATTTTATTCAGGACAGCACAATTTTGTTATGGTTGAGTTTGACCGCATTAATAGACAAAAAAAGTTTTATAAAAAGTATATGCAATATGTCTTGTAATAATATCTTTTTATCTCTCTATACAACATATTCTAGGGAATAAAATATAAAATCAAAATTTTCAGCATCAATTGCCTATTAGGAAACTGATTTCAGGAACTAAATAGTATTTTCTTTTTTAAAAAAATGAAACTTTAACATAATATAAAATATTTTACATTGCAAAGTAAAATAACTTTAAAAAATATTTTTTTCCTCCGAATTTAGAAGTAATACAAAGCAAGCTTTATAACATATTGTATTTGAATACTGTTATAAAATGCTTCATAGCTGTAATATAAGTAAGAAGTCAAAAGTACTGGAATAAGAAGGGAAGAAATAAAAATAATAAACCAATATATCAATTAAACCACCTCATAGAGATTATAATTTAAAAATGAAAATACGAATAAGCTTATGGATTCATAATTTAAATCTCTTTAACTCGTCTACTGGCCATTTTGATTTAGTGAACGTATTGTTAATTCTATGGAATTTCTACAACCATTCTCAAACCTTTACTTTACTGTTTACTGTTTTTTCTAGCTATCTTTATAATACCGTAGAAACCTTCATTATATTTTAACTCTTTCGAGTGCACTTTTTTGCATTTAAATAGATTTTAATAGAATTACCTGTGTAGAAACGAATCCTCCTTGGGAATTCCGCTGCTGCGCAATCCACCGGATGACCGGCAGGATGCTTCCCACACTATTCCTTCCTTCTAGCAGTGTCCGGCTGAGAATGTAATATCCGGCAGTCTCTACGCTCACCGACTTAGAACTAACGTCCCAATACATGTAGCCACCTGAAATAGTGCACGTTTTATTTGGTTAGAACAGAATTTCCTAACGACTAGGAGGAGAATTCGCGAAAACAAAATTGTAAAGGAGGTTATCCAGCTAAAATAAAATAACAAAAGAATTAAAAAAAAAGATTAATATGAATTTTAAAAAAGTATGTAGAGGTTTTTACTAATATTGTCAGTTGTCATATTGACCCTCCTATCATTAAAATCTTAGATAATAGAGGGGTTGATTCTCCTGGAAGGATCGGCCCGTCTTTCTTCCGCCTTCTCCACACAACTTAAGAGTCCGCTGGAACGCATAACTTACATAAAAATATTGAAGCAAATTTAAAGCAGCTCCGGTTTTGAGATGATATTTATCCTCTTCTGAACCTATTTCTTTTTTTTTTTCCTTCAAAACTTTGCAGTTCAATACAGTTTCAAATATTCCATTATCATGTATTTGTTTTTTCCGATCTTTTTATTAATTTATTTGCTTATTTAAAAACCCTATACGATGAAAAAATAGACCATTTAATTTAGTACAACGTTCACCTTTATTTTTTGAGAAATTTTCGAAATCTGTTATGACTAAAACAAATTGGATGTGGGGAGGATGTCTGGAGGTTTCGGGGTCAGGGGTACGCGAAAAGGAATCGAGCCTGTTGGTGGTTCGCGGGCTGAGACAGATTGTGAACCGCTTGCTTGATTAAAAAAAGTATAAAATCAACCGACGATGAATTTGTTCTCCATGTTTTGAACAGGACAATATTAAAAATTTAAAAAGGTGAGTTTTTTCTTATTTGTGTTATTGAATTAAATATTGCATTCTTGAAATTAGTTGAACAAATAGCCTGAAAAATATTTTCTTCTGGGAGTTTATAGTGCAATTTTATTGTAAAACACTCAAATTTAAATGAAATCAATTTGATTTAAAGCGTTAATGAATTTTCTTATAACTGCTTCAAAATTATGGTATTCAATTGTCCCGATAGGGAACGCTGCCGAGTGCTTTACTGAAATGTATCTTTATCCCAGAGGTCAAGGACATTATATAAATTTTTAAAATAGTAATTAGTAAAATTTAAAAAAAAAAAAATAATATTTAAAAATTATTACTTATTTTTTGTTTCTTAACTGACTCTTTTTTTCGAATGAACATTCATAGAGTTTTAATGGTTCAGATCCTAAGTAGTTAAATAAGGGTGTCACTCGAGACTTTTATTGGAACACATTATAGGAGCATAAGCTGATTGATTTTTAATGCGTATTAGTATTTTCTATGAACGCAAAGAGTATCGAAAATCTGAGCAAAGTGATTCAGATTCATAAAAGTGACACAGAGCTCAGACACTGGGCTTTTTTTTTTTTTTTTACTGCAGAGACCAATTTCGTTGAAGGCAATTCCCCCTTGTACTCGAAAGCGATTCAATTAAGGATACCACATATGCATTTTTTTTTCAGTGCTTTTTATTTCTGATAAATGAAATGAAATAAAAAAAATAGGTAAAACTTTTAAAAAAAGTGTTCTATGCAAAGTTTTGCGAGGAACAGATTTGTCCACCAAAGCAGTTAATTTTTTTAATATTAGAAGCAACACGAGGGTTATTGGCGACTGACCTCATAATTTTGAACCTAAGTCAAATGACGAGGACGGCAACTGCGATGGCACCCCCTCTCCTAACTTCCACACCACACCAATGGGAGGACTTTGGGTCCCGAAAGATTTAACATGCATTAGTCCCGGCTACAAGGAGGGTCTTAAGTGACCAAGGCTCGAACCCGTGACTCAACGAAAAACGCCAGCCGCGAGTCCGAAACCATGACCACTAGGCTACAGCGACCACCATTCGCTCAGTCACTCGCTCATTTTTTTACTTCGCCCAGAAAATGTTAGCAGAAAACACTTTATTTAGAAAAAAGCTCGGATGACCATTTTGTGGTTGACAAAAACAATAGCCTCTAGAGGGACTGTTATTGAAATTGTAACGAAATTTTTTTTAAATATTTGCAATGCCCTTAACAACGAAACGATTAATTTTCAATGAGGGCCGGTTACCTACAGTTTACAGACAGACACCGGACTACGTGTTTGGAACGAGTAATAAGGGTAATTCGTAAAACTTCCCTTAACTAACACTTGGGGTTTCTTTCTGACTTTATATTTGTTTCCAACGTCTTTACAACCCAATGAAACGTGGCTATGCAAATTAGGTGAACTTTAGAAGTGGAGTTGAATAACGAAGGAATTAAGTCACAATAGCGTCCCGTGTTGGGTGCCATTGTAAAGTAATTCCTTCATTGTTAAAAAATAACAACTCTGTACTATTATGAAGTCTAATTAAATATCCAATAAGTTCAATACTCCAATTGAAGACATGTCACAAACTTATATAAAGAAGAATATATTCTTACTTTTAGCGATGGCTCTACCCTCCAGTTGCTGTAGATATCGGTTTGCAAGCCTTTTTTCGTCTGCCAGTGCGCTAGCGTAAGCAAACAGAGCCAGGGCATAGGCGTTAGGATTTTCATCCGCCTCCAGACATTTCAAACCATTGCGTATTGCGGGCTGTTCAGGCCTTTGAGTGGTAGATTCCAACAGAGAGATGAGAACGTAAGCAGTCAGAGGAGCTAGAGATTGTTCGCCTTCGGACAGTCCTCCCTGAAACACATTATAGTTATATTTCGTTATTAAGTTAGGTAGTATTTTAAGGTTGTTTAACCCTTTATAGGGCTATTTTTTTCCAGAAACAGTATATTGTTACGAACCCGAGATAACGCTTCCCTACAACAATTTTCTTATGATGTAAAAGAGACATTTACGAAGATTTCATTAGTCAGCCAAGGAAAGATTAAGCAATCACTCCTTAACCCTGGCGACGAATTTGGCGACCATTTAGGTGACTGCAAAAAAATTGGAGCATTTGGGGAGAAAATGAAAGTTCTCGAAAATGCTGGAACCTAGATGAAAACTCGATTGAGAAAAAAGTTACTGACTTTTCCCAAATTTTTCCCGTGTTGTCACACCTAGCCAGAACAGGTCCAAATACGCCGACTGCCTGAGACAGAGGATTCTGTCTTTGGAGTCTGCTTTTGGAGATCGATCGAGAAATCATCTGGAAGCTGTTGGCACTTGTGAGTGGATCTGCGGAGTGAATTTGTGGAAGCGGCTTGTATTTGACTTGGAAATGCACAGTATTACTGCAGAGATTTGTTTGTTGTGAGAACTAGCTTGTGAGCTGAAAGTTGCTTATACATTTGTGACTGTCATTACAATTTTTTTTCTCCCTATATCTGTGTCGCCAATCTGTACACGTGCTGCATGTTTCTTATTTGTGCTGTTAGTGTAGAAGCTCTCTTACTCGTGAGTCATCCTGAATATTTGTGTATAAAGCGTCATTTGTCGACATCCTCCGAGATGGACTAATTTTCTCTCGTATACACTTAGAATTTTCGTAATAATATTAAAATACTTTTTGTATTGAGGTTGATTTCAGAAAATGAATTCATTTAGCTTATTAGATAAATTTAATTTTATTTTTAAAACCCTTAGGGGGATTTGTTTACCACTGCCCATTGGGAAATATTCAAAGGTATGTTTTTGTATACTTTTTAGTTCCTTTTATGTAGAACTATTCGATTTTTATAAAATGCATTTTGTACATACCACAATATTCCAAAGGAAATGTAAAATGTATATATATTTTACAAAATAATCATGGATGACGATAAATTATAAATTTGCACATATTATTTTCTATGAAATTTTAGAAAACAGGGATCAACACATAGTGGGGACACTGGAAGCTACGTAAATGCATTTTGTTCTCATATGTTAGATGATGGTAAGTATATTAGCCACTGCATTTGATAGGATTAATTATCACAAAATATATGTCATTATCATAGAGAATCTATACTAATATAGCATTTTGTTTTTAAGGTATTAATTAAGCGTGTCAACTGCAGGATGTATTTAAAATCCAATCAGCTAAATTCACGTCTGTTAATTGACATGTTTCTTTTCTTTAGAATCTTTAATTTTTATATAAATTTATATATTTTGATCTGCAGTTATCTTAAGAATAAAGAACGTTTGTCATATGCTGCAAAGCTATTTGTAAACTTGCCTAAATTTCTCCTTATTATTGATTTCTGTCTCCGTTCTGAATACCACAAATACCTTTGACATCTATGACATGAAGTACAATCAATAATAATCAATGATATAAATTCAAAGCTCTTTTCACCATAATGATCAAAGAGTTACACTACAAAGCATCGGTAATCATTTTTCCTTATGCGAATGGCACTGTGCGAGTTATATAACTATAAAAACCCTAACTTTCTCACTTAAGTACAATAAAATTTTATTTTAATTAATTGTTTTTGTAAATACTTATTTATGTCTACATTTCGCTCAATATCTAAACAATTTTACAATATAGCTTATTACCTTGATTCTTTTTCTTTCAAATTTTGTCAACTGTGCATGATGGTACTCTGTTTTCGAGGGATATGTTCTTAAACTATGTATTTACTCGTATGTACCCCTAGCAGGCAGGATTTCTTTCCGTGTACCCTCAAACAAAAATCCTCTCCCCTCCCCCATCTGTTTCACGCAATACAGAATCCGTAAACTTTCCCAAAAAAAGCGTTAGTGACTTAAATTAAATGAGGTATAACACATCGATCAATAACTCTCGAGTCTAACATTGAAAACAACATTTTTTTGCAATTTTTTTTTTTTTATTCATCAACATAACACCTTTTGTTAATCACCTTTTAGGTGATACAATCGTTCCAACGCTTTTCAAAATCTTTCCCCATTTTTTTTTTCAAAAGATCTTTTTTGTTGCGAGTAAATAAATAAACAGCTTTCTTGAATCATCATTTCGTTTGCTGTTTTTGTTCCATCGAAAGCAATCGCGGCACCCACTTGGAAAAAACCTTTTTCACTTCACTTCAAAAAACCTTTTTCCTGGTCCGATCGACCTAAAATTTTGACACGTTTCAAGCAAAGGTTAGTACTCTAGAAAGACTTGGTTACTGGTTTACTACGAGCGCCATCTCTGGGTTAGTCTCGGGAGTTATTGATCGATGTGTTATTTTTCATTGCATAGTTTATTTTTTATTTTTAAAGTAAGCAAATATATTAATATAGATATTAATAAAAGGAAAAGTTAAAGGAATATTTTAGGCTCTATTGAATGACAAAACTTTTAAGAATTTGGCTAAGAGAAGAGAATAAGTACAATCTCAATTCCCAGAGCTGCGTTTAATTTGTATTTATATATAACAAAAAAAAAAAAAGTCCGTCAACAAGTTAGAACTGACCATTTTAATAAAAATTTCTTCCTACTTCCTACAATTCCTTTTAATAATTCTAAATTACTTTGTTCTTTTTTTTTTTTTTTTTTAGCGGTGCAACCCCCTTGTCCATTTTCTTCTCGTGTATTGTAACAATCTTCCACAGATCCTTTACAATACGCGTACCACTGGTTTAGAACCACTGATATAAACGAGCAATAATAATAAATTAATCTTCACAAGATGTGAACTTGTATTTTATGTTTTGCAATTTGTACTTCACAATCACACGTTTCCTGTTTCACATATATCCTGATTATATATCAATCTGATTTTTTAGAAATTGACAACTGCAATATTGAACAAAACACTGGATAATTTTCTAGGGAATCAAGCACTCTTTTTTGGTGTAGAAATTTCAAAAATAAATAATAGCAGAAGGAAGCAGCTCAAGCGCAGTCCTCGTAGCTTGACCGAGTTTCAAAATTACGAGGTTCATCGCCAATAGTCCTCGTGTTGCTTCTAATGCAACGTTAATAAAACCCACCAACCATCAAAAATAAATAAATAAAATAAAGCAATGAATAAAAATAACGAATCTGACAGTTGATCATATGTAAACAAATTTTCTAAATTTGCATTGATTATCTCAAGAAAAGTATCGAAGAAACAAAAGCTCTTGAAACAATGATAACTGTATGATCCTGGACAAGGATGAGAATAATACGGGGGCTGTTTTTCTAAAGGTCCGATCGGTCACGAAATGAAAACTCCAGTGAAAATCCGATGACACTGTGCGCAGATGTGTTGCGCAGTGTCTCTAGTATGCCCGTTAGTTCTGAGCGCGCAGAGATCACCTAAACATGCCTCCAACAATAATCTCCCGCTGAGTGTGAAGTACGGGCTGTCATTCGATTTTCTGGATGCTGTGGGGGAGCAATGCAGCCGAAATTCATTGACGAAAGAGCAATGTGCACGGAAAAATTTTCATGAGTGACAAAAGCGCGACCACACCTGAAGCTGCAACAAAAAGCTTCCACAGCATTTTTAATGGGACGTGTTTTATCACTCACCAAACATCTCGGACTTGACTCCCTCCGATTTCCATCTTTTTGCTCACGAGAAACGCAGACTAGGAAGGCAAAAGTTTGGCTCAGATAACGAGCTGCAGACCTGTGTCGAGAATGGGCTGAAAGCACAGGGGCTGCCTTCCATGACGAGGGTATTACAAAGTTGGTACACGCTACGACAAATGTCTTAGTCGGAGTGACGGCTATTTAGAGAATTGCTTAAAGGTCTATCTAAATGTCCCTCAAAAAAAAGTTTTTATTTTTCACTGTGGGTTTCATTTTGCGAGATCGGACTTTCAAAAAAATAGCCCTCGTAGAAATACCTAGGTCAAAACTGAAAAGCCATACTTTCATATCTTTGTGTAAGACTCGTCCAGTGGGCTCGAAACATCCATTCTCGAATTGTTTTTCCAGAAGCCACGAAGTGCTGAGAGCGAGATCTTTTTCATCTATGTCTATAAACCTCCTAGCTTGACCGAACGATTTAACCACAAAAGCCGTCAGCCATAGGCTGCCCTCCTTGTCGCTGGACCCGAAGGCACTGTATGAACCATCCTTATGGCGATAATTCAGTTCTCTCTGGTAACCTGTCGAAAGAAACTGGGTCAAAGACTTTGCTATAGCATTTTTTTTTCAAATGAAATTAGCCTGTCATTAAAATTTTTTCACTGGGAGTAGTTGTTTCATAATGTTTTGGTTCTTATTTTCACTGTAATTGAAAAAAAAAAATTATTTCATTACACCGGGACATTCAACACATTCAATCTGAAATAGTAAGAATAGAAATTTGTTCATATGATTTTAAAACATTTTTGGAAAAAGGCTTCAGAATTAAAAAAAATTAAATTAAAAGAAAAATCTTTTATGTATGCATAATTATGAGTAAAGTTCACAGTATAGGAATGAACAAATCCACGAAATGCAAAATTCATCATAAATAGTGACTATGCGTATTAATATCAGATTTATAAATATAGGTTATAATATATATATATATATATATATACTCGTGGGTAAAATGTAAAAGTAGGATAAGTGGCACAATGTGTCAAATTTCTGAAAACTAATGGACAGATTTTAATAAAATTTGGTATGAACTTACATTTATAACATATAAGGAAATGAAGCAATAAAAAAATCTTTTATGTTAGCAAAATTTTGATTAAAGTTCACAGTATAGGAATGTCTAAATTGAAATTTGTGATATCGAACTTAAAATGAGTCTATAAATGGTATGATACCCTATCACAGCCAGACACACTGGACTGGAGGCAATTCAAGAGTCCTTCTAAGTGGCAGTCTATCCCACTTCTATAGCAAGACAATTTTTAGCTCCTGGATAGTTCTCGGAGGAGAGGAGAGAGATGCAAATGCTCTCCCAAAAACATTCCAGATATATTCTATAGAATTAGAGTCAGAAAGTCTGGCGTGCCAATCGATGCGGCAAATATCTCCACTTTCCAAGTAATCGTCGACCAGCTGAACCCTAAGTGAACGAATACTGTAGTTCATTAACAAGAACCCAGACCCAACTACGCCCGAAAAGTCGAACATCGGGCTCTAAATTCTCTTCTCTACACTTCATAGCAGTCAAAGATTTTTTATCATACACACACAGGTTTGTGCAGTCGTTCAATGTAATACCTGCCCATATCATACATCTCCACTACCCTAATGATCCTTTTTACCAATGAGGGAGGAATAGTATCGAGTCCCAAGTTTTATCCTTATACATATACGCCGAGAATTAGTACCTAAGCTGAATCTCAACTCTTCTATAAAAAGCATGGTGTTCCAAGAAGTTTGGTATAAGGTGTATGCTGTTTTCACCATGGTAAAAGGGCTCAATAACTGGATGCAGTAAACGGGGCGCAAACAACGAGACTTCTGGCATACAGCTTACATAAGAGCTGTGAAACTGTAGCAGTCCTGGGTCGTCGCCTAAGTGCCAAATAACGATATTCATTCGTCATTGTAGATCTCCGTCAATCTTGAAAAGGTCTTCTCGATAAAGATTCAGTATTCTAAAACTGTTTCCATAAATTGTTGCTGACACTGGGCGTTAAGTTGAGCTCTGTAGCTACCTCCGGTTGTTGTTGGCTTCCCTACAATTCACCATCTCACGTCGTCATCCATAAATTCGTGGCTACAAATTTTACCTGATACCTTATAAAATTTACCCAACTCTTGCGAAAATCATGTCGAATGTAGTGGAGGAGTCCGAGCACACAAATTGCCGACAACCCTTCGTGCGCTTACATCCCCTTCACAATCATAACTCTGTAGACATTCACATGTACGCTTACGTATTCGACTCTGAATTTTTGCATAATTTTTCGGCAGCATGATTAGAATCTGGTTCAATATTTTTTGTAAAAATAGACATGATTTGCAAATTCTCTTAATTTTGCACGTGTACACACACACACACACACACACACATATATATATATATTGAAAATTTATGAAAGAAAAATTTAAAATATTTAAAAAGACAAAAATCCAGAAAGAAATGTAAAATATGTATATATATATATATATATATATATATATATATATAAATTGTAAATGTCCTGATAATGCTTTTCTTTTTTTATTTAATTCATTTTGTTTGTTTTAACATCATCCCAAGAATCGCGCTACCTTCTATTCTCTTATTAAATACTTGGCTATGAACTAACAATAACTGCGTTTCACCTAAATTTGCCACGTCGGAAAACTGCTGACGTAATATCTCATATGGCTACTGGACACGAAGAATTGGCGTGTTAAATTCAAATTGTGTGATTCTTTGGAATGCTTGAGAGCTTTTCATTGTGTGGAAAACGGAGAGTTTTTGGTTGAAAAGAGAGATATCCTGTCCATTGCTGAACGCGTTGCACATGCACTGTGTCTTCTCTCACTCTTGGGATGTTTTCTTTCCGTTGCATGTAGCCATGTAACTATTCATCATCATCATAAATAAAAAAAATTTCCCCCTGATTCAGTTGTTCCTTATTTATAGACATTAGGAATAAAATGGTAGTTTTTCCCAAGTCCATGACACAAGACGAAGGCTATGTTGAAAACTGTTCGTCTTTGAAGCGGGACGTTTATATATATATACTCTTAATAACATAATATGTGGGTGAAAGTTTTCATGAGTGTAAATATAGAAATGAGGATTGGCGAAGTAGATGAAATATATGTATTAATAGAGATTTTACTTCAGTAAGTTATTATACCTTTTAGATTTTCCTTATAAAGTTTATACATGTAATAAAGAACAAAAAAAACCTTTCGGTGGAGATGTTTTCGCCCCGCCATTTTGGGGGGTAGGTTTTTTACCTCATGGAGGAAGAGGCCAGTTGACTTTGGTGACAGAGAAGATTCGAACCCTCGATGTGTCAGTCTGGAGAAATCTTGTCTGGTTCGTATTTTATAGGGCCTTCTTTACTAAGTCAGAAGAAATTCCCTATTGGGTTAGTTATCAAGGATTTTTATTCCTGTAATTGTTGATGATAGTCGCCGCCTACTCTTCTTCCAGTATTGTCGGAATGATACGAAAGTGAGTATATGAGCGATATTTTAGAAAAGGTATTTTCCATCCAATATTGCAATTGTTATGAATCATACTTCTGTTGTTTTAAATAGTTTCCATTGACGTCATCGGCTGTCTGTGGTTGAGATGGCGGGTCTATTTGATGCATGCGCCGTAACCAGAATATTATTCGTTGTGACTTAGTTAAACACATGGATGCAAATTTAGCGTCGGGGGTAAACGTAATAAGTACTTTTAGTCTGTGCTGCCATCTAGTGTTTAAGTCCCGGGTCACGCCTTCGGCTCGAGATGTTTTCGCCCACCAGTTTGGGGTATTTTGGAGGGTGGGGGTTTCCGGTTGACCTTGAACGACAGCAGAGATTCGAAAACAAATCAAGACTGGCGAGTTTCCGAAGTAAACTCGTCAGTCTTGTTTTGCTTTGCCCTTAACGATAAGCTAAAAGGGATTTCCAACGGTTTAGTTATCAAGGGCTTGTATTACCACCGTTGTTGAAGCGAGCCACCGCGAATTCAAAGAAGAAATAATTGGGAACTTACCTATCTTCATGTTGCTTAAGCAGTCTGATTTGATCTTATCTTTAATCCTGTTGGTGGACGTTAGGTAATCCATGACGAATATGTTGGGAACGAAGAGGACCATGTTCTGTTCACCACAGCCCATGGGAAGCTTCACCAGACTTCCCAATCCGTTTAGTGCAGGACCCATCATATCTCCTGCATATGAAAAATAAGTATATTTTGATATCAATATTTGACGTTACTTTTTTACTTTTCTACAATTCGATTTTTTGCACGAAGAGACCTTAACATTAATTAAAACTTTTTTAATGTCGATTCTTTAAATTCACAAGTCTGCAATCTAAATTAACTTTACTTAGGATTTATCTTTCGTGAAAATAAATTGAGTTTTATTTGTCAGATCCATTAAGGCATACTATACTTTAATTCTTTTTATTCTGAAATTGCATTCTTTGCTTTAGTCACATGTCTTAATAAAAGACGATACAAATTTACGCATTTGAATATTTAAATTTTTTTTATATAAATATGATCTTTATGATCTAGGATTGTTATCTCTCGTGCTTAAAGCCTGCCTGTAGAGGGCGTTTTTTGTAAAGGGGTGAGTGTGGGATGTTACATAATCCCCTCAGATCAGACCAGAACGAGTCTCCGAGCAAATGTAAACTCGAGAAAGTTGTGAATCCCTGGGTGATTGAGTGCTGAAGGTAACCTACTCTGATCACCAAGGTAACGCGAAAGGTTTTGAAATAATAAAGGACTGTTATTGTTATTAAAAAAATATGACTGATCTCATATGAAGTTTAACTGAAAGTAAATTAATTTAATAGCTAAGTAAGCTAAAGTGAGAAAAAAAAGTAGTTAAGGGGACCTAGTACCTTTCGAAATCAAAAATAGAACATTTTGACGCACTTTTTTCGATTCATCTTAAATCAACAATTTTTGCTCATTTTAATATGAAACTTTGCCAGTTTGTGTAATAAAATATATAGTGTGAAGTATTGGATTAAGTTTTGTTATTAAATCAATGTATTTTCTTAAACAACATGAAATATGCGAACAAAAATTTAAAAAATAAATTAGCTTACCTTCTGTTACCCACAAGATAACATTTGAAAGACGTTCAGTAGAACCATCATTCTTATATCAAATTAAAGCTAAATAATGCCTTTATTCTGCAAATCTCAAATTTTAATTGTACCTCACATTTAAAAAACTGAAAAATTTAAATATGTCATAACATTTGGAACTAGTAACTATTTTTCATCTATCACGCTATAAAATGAAATCTAATCATCCCATTAACTAAACTGAGGTTCACAGAATAAAGATCTATTAGTACAACACCCATGTAAAATTTTAAAACTCTACATGCAAAACCTGTTTTTTTAATCCTGTGGGAAAGTGTGAAAATATGAAACTGAGAAAAAGTGATTTGTTTACATTGCATTTATGGAAAAAGTAACTTTTAACAATTACTTTTTTTTACTACACAGGGCGTAATAAGTATCAGATTTTGACGCGGTTTACTTTAAAATGCTCCTAACATTCCACGCTGTTTTTTGAAAATAAATTTGTGAAAAAGTGAAAAGATTTATAAATCCTATAAAAGTAAAAGTAGTGTAAGTAATAAGAAATTAAAGTATAGAGAGAATTATTTTAACAGGATTATATAAGCATGCATATTGAAAAAATGAATTAAAAAATTAATGTTAAACACAATTAAATTACTTTGTGTTAAATACAAAGCTTAACTGTCAAAAAATATTCATTTTTCCAGTGTTACTTTAATTTTAATTGGGAAATGTTTTATTACTTAATCCAAAGACTATTCGAGTTTCACCTGTCTTTTAACAGAATAAATGCAGATATCTTTAAGAGCTTAGTCTGAATAAATATGCTTGAAGATGTATAGTTTTCCTATCATTATCAATACTGATTTTTTTGTATTGAATTCTCACTAAAAGCATTTTAGAACATTGTATACTATATGACACAAAAGTTCTACTTTTTATTTTATATCAGACATCAATTACATATAACGCGATTGCTGGAACAACTGAATTGTTCTTTGGAAATTAACCTTCGTGTTATATAGAGGTAACCTAGTGTATATAGATATTGATATAAAATGTTATTTGAATAAAGGATTTTTTTCAGCTACAAAAAAAAGCTAATTAAAAAAAAAGTTGATTTTGGAAAGGATAGGGAAATTATTAAAAAATTATGTTTAATCAGGTTTTTATTTATTGTGGAATATAAACTAGATAAATATTTATCATTATTTTCCTCTTTGGTTATAATAGAATAGCTCGGTTTTTTGTTGTATTTTTCAACATTTTCGTCAACATACCATCAGGAAATATGTAAGAATTTACTTTTTGATTAATATATTACTTAATAGACTAGTTATGGTTTTTAAAATAGATAAATTTAACTACAGTTAGTTAATGTATGTTGCAGCCCTTTACGTAATCTATTCAGAATCGAAATCAACAAAAAATTAATTACACATTAACATATTTTAGAAACGTATAATCGACTTTTTAGTACGATGAATAAATCATATTCAAAATTTATATTGCCGTATAAATGAAACTTAATGTGTGATTTAATTGCTGAAGATAGTCATTTTTATCATAGAATTTGTTCTGTTATTTCACTTCCGTCTACTAAATGACGTCAAAATCTCTAGAGTTTTAAATTGAAATTATTAACTGCTTTTTCAAAATATCGCCTGGCAATTTATTAGTTTTGTAATAAGTTGTAGTAATAAGTTTTTTCAGAGAAATGAATATATAATTGAGAGTTGAAAACAATATATTTATTCGTCTTAATATTTTCCAACGTTGTCTAACACTTCCGCCAAGTTCGAGCTGTTGACGGATGACAGCAATGTATATCGATTTGCCTTTCGACGCGACGAAGTCATCAATCCGTTTTCGTACTTCACTGTCTGAGAGTATACAGAAGGCATTGTGCATCGTCCGAATCAAATGATAGTCTGAAAGGGCTATTTCGAAGCCATGTGCAGGGTGTTCCAAAGCTTACCAACTAAGCGTTACTAGCGTGTCCTTAACTAGTTTTGCAACTGGAAGCCTTGCGTTATCAGGGAGCGATTTCACGAGATCCGAACCTTTGCCAGTAAATGTACGTTTCCAACCAAGTTCCTGGTTCATTCGCAGCAAATCTTGCAGCTTTCTGCAGTTACAGTTACACTCGGCTTTAAAGGTTCTTAATAGAGCACACCCTTCATATCCCGCCAGAGGCATTGGAGAACTTTTTTGCCCTCAAATGGATGTTTTCGGCGTTGATGTCATTGCTTCGCCTGGATTCGTCCAATGTTCTTTATGTTTCGGATTATCATAACTTGTCAATTTTTCATTTCTTGTCAAAAAAATGAAAGTCATTTCCTGTCAAGAAATGAAAAATGATTTCCCCAAGAATGATTTCAGTGTTGCCTGTTTAGCAGATTCATGCACTTCAAAATACTTTTATCCTTGTTCCGCAATTCAATGCATGTGGCACATGTCTCCTTGTCTTCTGGATTTTCCCCATTGCACGCATGCGACCAGAAATCGATTTTGATGATACCCGTAATTGTTTAGCAAGTTCATTTTGCGTTTAAGGTATATCTTCTTCGAGCGGTGCTTGAAAATTTTCATGCGTAGTCTTCAGTGGACTGCGTTCACGATCGCTAACATTGAAATCGCCATCTTTAAGGCATCGAAATCTAAATTTGCACGTGCTTTTCGATACATTTTGTCCTTGAGACCAGAAAAGATTGATTGATATGCTTTTACAGCACTTTTTACTCAATGGAATTCGTAACGAATGCAGTGACGAATAAACGACTTATCGTATGCCATATTTCATCTTCGAAATTTCAACTTTACTTTCATCTTTCTCCCAGCTTCTATGTCAGTTTGAGAATTCTGAACTTGTTCCTGTCACATGACACAAATGAAGTATATTGACTGTAAGCTATTTCGCAGTTGAAGTCACACAAAATTCCCTTTACAACTTCTTACTACACCCAATAATTTAATATTGTTAGTGAAATTGCTAAGAATTATTACTGTTTGGAAAATAATCGTTTAATGCAACTGTTCCTACAACTGTATTTTCGTAAAGTTACTTCTATGAACTAAAGGTTTTATTGACAGAGCACTTATCTAAAAATGTCTCATTGATTTCCAAAATTTTATTCAAGCTACCAGTTTTGATCTTATCATCTGTATCATCAGGGTAAAACGGTAAAAATCACTAAGCTGATCCTTTATGTATTAAATTATTATATATTTTTTTATTCTGGAAGGTGATGTTCACCGAGAATAAGTTTTATTTGAATGTATTTCATAAAAATAGATTTGTATATCTTTCGATTTGTTTACCATTTCATGTTCCATTAAGCGACGGAAAGAAAAAAAATTAATAAAACACATTTTACGCTTTTGTTTTAAGAATCAGATGCACAATTTCTTATTGTTTATTTTCCTTGTGTCAATGTATTTCATTAGAGATGAACATTTACAGGAATCCCTTTCTTTGATTTTTCCGCTATATTTTCTGTTACTATGTGCAATATTTAAATTCGAATATCTTACCTGTAACAGTCACGAACGCTCGTCCTGATCCTTCCACTACGTCTTCCGGTAGTAGGAGATCGACTTCAGTCGAATAGGTTCCATTTGTATCTACAATAAATAAACAAGAATGAAATATGCAGTGAAAGTAATTTGTAACTGCTGAGAAGCAAGCTGACATTTTTTTTTTAAAAAAAATTCGGTTGATTTATCAAATATCTTATTTGATTTGTTCCCTATGGCTCCCGTTTACCGGCCATTTTGATTTGGTGAACGCGATGATAATCTCATGGAATTTCTCCTACCATCCTCAACTCTTTACTGTTTAATCTATTTAAAAGCAAAAAATTCACCCGAAAGAGTAAAAAATAAAGAAGGTTTGTGCGGAATAACATTTTCCCTCCAATTTTCAAAAATGTTCTTACCTCTGATTTAACGATTTGTGTTCTTTAAGGTCTTTAAAAAATATTCTAAAATATTTTCAAAAATGGGAGGGAAAATGTAATTCCCCGGAAACCTTCACTATTTTTTGCTTTCCAATTTTTTGCATTCAAATACAAAAAACATGAAAGATTTGAGGACGGAAACAGAAATTCCATGGGATTATCATTACATTTACGAAACAAAATGGCCGTTAGACGGGAGCCTTAAAGTCTCTTATTTAATTATTAATTGTAGCGTTATACATCTTATTTAATCTGAGGCATAGGGAATCTTATTTCCCAACGGACTAAGAGCTGGCGAACTAAACTTTTTCTCATTTTAAAGTAACTATTTAAAGTTTTGAACAACATTATTTCCTGAAGTCCTTTTCAATTCTAAACTAGATATTTTCAAAATTCGTTCTAAATATATATTGCTGATTGATCAAAAATTTAATCTTATTAAAAATTTAATTTATAGCTTACATCAACAGCCAAATAATCGGAATATTATCAAAATAATTATATAAAAGGCAAATAAGTAATTTTTATCTAATTACAAGCAGTTAAAATCATAACTTATACTTGAATCTCAAATCAATATGTAGATAACGCTACATACTGAAAAATCACATATCAGTTTTTTTTTATAATTCTGTTCATTAAATTTCTTATTTTATTTAGTAATTAATATTGAGAAAATATACGAAAGAGATAGATTAATGTATCTTAAACTCTCAAAACACATTTGTCAAACGAATTCAAGAAAAAACAATCTTCCGATTGTCATTTATAGAAGAAACATCGGATTTGATTTCAGATTCGAAAACCAGAAGTTTTACTTGAGGTTTGAATATTTTCTTTACAATTTTTCACTTTCAGTAGTTTAATAGAACCTTTATAATTGTCTTTGAGATTAAAGATAGCCCATATTTTTGAATTTGTTTATTAAACTGTACTTTTGTTTATGAGACTGCGTCACAAACAAAGAAAATCTGTTTTCAAATTTTTTTCACTTCACACCTTCTGATTTAGTTTTTTTTTAAAACTTAGAATTAGCTTGTTTCATTTTTTCTCTAGTAGATTATGGTAATTCAAAGTTATAAACATCCATCAAAATGCTTTTTTATTTTATGAATTACGATTTCAGGGAAATATTTTTTTGCAAAAAATAAGTTATAAATCTTGACCGACGATTTCTGCTTATTTGAACAGAATATTACATTTGTCAATCTATAACTCAACTTGACATTTATAATTTCAAACAGAAGTTTAAAATAATCATTAGGTCAAATCTTTTGTTTTTACTACGTTTTCGATAGCTCATTCACTAAAGTATTGTTATTTTTTGATACAAAATTTAAAGCTTTTATTCAAAAAGAAAATGTCATACGTAGAGATAGTTAACGCGGATAGATTAAATTTTTTCAATGAAAAAAAAAAAAAAAAAAAAAAAAAAAAAGGTTATTACATACCGATAAAAACATTTTACTTACTTTCAGGACAAACGAAGTAATTAAAGACATCTTCTTTTGGAAAACCTTCTGCCTAGCAGGAAGGAAAAAATGAAATAATTTTGAAAGAAGACAAAGAGAAAGCATCGAAATATTTGTGAACATGAGTAGTGACATTCTAAATTAAATGAATAATTGCTAGTAGAGGTCAAAAATACTTTTCAAAAATTGTTAAAGATAACGAATTCGTCCATTTATATTTTGTTACTCAAATACTATAAGAAAGAAGAATGATTTGAATAACAAAATAGTCAATTTTTCGTATGTTATGATATCTCCTTTAATTTTAAAGGAAAAGTGTCTTTCCCCCCTTAAAATATCGCGAAAAGAGAAAGAATAACTTGATAGATCGAAGTCGAGAATATGAGGTGCTCATTTTATAACCTACTTATTTAATTGGAATTCAGATATGTAATTTATAGATGTATCTTTTTGAGACAAAACTTAAAAATAAGAAAAAGGTAGATTAATGTTTTCTAATATTAATTCTTAAGATAGAAGCAAGCCTTATTAATTTATTTATTACTAATAATTGCTAATTTAAAATTTTAAACGACTGAATTTTTTTAAAAAATTTTCAATACATTATTAAAACTATAAAATCGTCAATTTTCTCCATATTTTCTTAACATGAATCACCCAAACAATTTATTTCCCACCTTCATTTCATAATTAATGAGAAAGATCATATAAGTACAGATTTATAATATTAGTATTTGGGCTTGGGAATGTGTATGGACCTGTTCCACATAATAATAATTTAGATATTTAATTTTAAATATTCGTAGATATGAAAAGAAAGGAAAAAAAAAACCAATTTGAGTTTCTTCATCATTTGACACAGCATTCTGCGGTGGCTCTCTTCAACAACATCAGAAATCAAAACGCCTTAATAACTAGCTCGACGGGGACATCTCGTTTAGCCTTGTTGATAAAACGGGGAAAAAACGACTTCTTCTTCAGAACCATTGGTGACGGGTTCGAAATGCCACCGGCACACCAAGTTAAACTAACTATCCTGCTTCACCACAGTGTCTATAACATCCTCCACTGAAGTGGTGACCCAGAACTGGAAGACTAGATGGTAGCACAACCTAGAACTGCAGGTTGTATATCCCCCCGACGCAAAGAAACACTCGCCTCTGTGCGCACATAAATCACAACTAGTGATATTCCAGCTACGAGATCCGCCACTCAACTAAGGATTGCAAATGATGCCAAATAGAAATTGTTCAAAGCAAAACTCAATACCACAGGGAGGAGATGTATATCACTTGGCTAATAATGGCTGGAAAAGAGACCATATCACAAATATCATCCAGAATGTTTCTTTTCGTATCATCAGGAAAACGCTGGAGGGAGAGTACGCGGCGGCTTTATTCAACAATTCCAGAAGCTAAAACGTCTGGAAAACTAGCCCGGCGGGGACGTCTCTTTTAGCTCAGATGATAAGAGCGCAGCAAAAAAGAGACATGTTAACTTTTCTTCAGACCCAGTAGTTTTGGGCTCTGAATGCCGCCGGTATTTCAAGGTCAACTCTCCCCCTCCCAGGGGTCAAAAACCTTCAATGCCAAAACTCCCTTTATAATACGACATTTAACCTTTTCTGTCAGCCGGTTATCCAACATTTCTACACAAACAGACAAGTCTAACAAGCGTTATTTTATGACTTTTCCTTCAATGGAATAATGTCGGTTGTCAATATAAACCATATAATTTTTTGTAGTTTTACTTATTTTGTGTATTTGATGCTATATTTGAGTAAATATTAAATTTTATGCAATAATGCACAGCTTCGGCTATATAAACACGTTACTCTTAGTGAAGCTTCAATAATCCGGACTTTCGGTCATCTCTGGTCAGAAATTCCGGATTACCGAGAGAGAATCCTGCATATCATGAAAGACTGAACAGTTCACTATTGATGGAGGAATTAGCAAAGTCGTAGTAAATTTTCAGTGCCAGGAAACAATCGAAGATTTCGCGCCATCTCCGGTTTATCAAAATTCAATGGGTAAGAGAGAAAATTTTTAAAAATGCGTTTCAAATTTTTATAATTTAAGAAATAGTTTATTTTAAACATTTTAATTATTACAGTTTTTATTTTAAACATTTTAATTATTACAGTTTTTATTTTAAACATTTTAATTTTTTATATGTATATTTTCAAGGCTTCGTTATTGATTGATTATTTTATTAACGTCACTCTGAAAGGCAACACGAGGACTATTGGCAATGGTCCTCATAATTTAAATTTCGGTCTAGTCATGAGGACGATATCTGAGCTGACACCTTCCTTTCCAAACTGCCCCACCTCGCCAATGGGAGGACTTAGGATCTCGACCAGATTTAACGTGCATCAACCTCATTACAAGATGGGCCTTTAATGTCATCAGAACTTGAATCCCCAACTTGATGAAAATCACGCTGGCCACGAGTTCGAGACCATGACCTCTAGGCTACCAGGGCCTCATTGTTAATACTAAATTTAACACCAAAAGTGGAAATAACGTCAAAACCGTTTCAGGGTGGGAATTCAGCATGTTAGAGTAGTATAGAAGAGAAGTTGCTGTCTGTGTTGAGTATATAGAACTAATATGGACTTCAAGATCAGACAGAAGCACAAATCACATGAAAAATTATTTCATACTGAATGAGTGATGGAATGAGTGTGAAAATATTTTTTATTTACTTTTTAGTGCATTTAAGAATGAAAAACTTTTCAAATTCTAAAATTTCGTAACATTAAAGATACCAGAACATGCGGGGAATTGTGGAATATATCTAAAATTCCTTTTTTTTGTGATATATATCTTCTCAAATTATTATTAGAGCTAAGGTTTTTTTTTGTGTGCCCAGTAATGATATCATTATATAGAACTATAAATGTAATGTTTTTTGTCAAAAAACCTCTTGGTTTCTTTTGTCAAAAAGTTGGATATGGACATTATTTGTGACATATATTTACATTTAAGTTTTATTTTAAAGAAAACTATTATACAATATGTTTCCAAATTTTTTATGCCTCAATAAAGGATATTGATGCATATAGAGTGCCTAAAATGTTTTTTTCTCTCTTAGTAATATCTAAATTTTAAGAAATAATTTTCTATATTAAAAAAAGAAAGAAATAAATAGAATTTCCAAAATTTACAAAGTTATATAATTTTTTCCAAAGAAAACATGCAGTAATATCATTAAAAATCTGGTTCACTATATTTTGTGCATCGTTTTATACGTGAGGAGTAAAATATTTTATATATCTATGGAATATTATTCCTTAAAAATACCTAAATGCAAATATATCTGAGAAATAATGTTCATATTCAATTCTATGGGAAAGAAAAACATTTTGACAAAAAAACCCAACCTTTTATAGTTTAATAAAATAATTAAAATGTCATTATTGCGCACACAAAAATCCAAAAGCTCGACAAACAATTTTTAAAACATAAATGTCACAAAACGAAAAAGTTTTAAATTTGATATTTTAATTTCCCCCTCGTGCCCTAGTACACTCAATTGCACCCGGTGAGAGATATTCATCTTTACCCCTCCTTACTATGTCACTGACAATGAATTGATAGAATACAATTGGGGCATTCCAACACTTGCTCTACACCACCTCTGTATTGTTACGAACACGAGTTGATGCTTCCCTGCAACGCTTCCCTTACAAAGGAAAAGATCGATTTACACAGATGTCACCAGTTAACAAAATAGAGTTCAAGCAATAACCCTTTCTCCTTGGCGACGGATTTGGCAACAAATTGAAGGTACTCGAAACCCCTGTAACCTAAGAATTGGTCTGTGTTCGGAATCAGCTGTTTGGGGAGTCTGCTTTGTAGACCGATCGAGGTATCGTGGCCGAGAGAACCTGCTGGAGATTCGGCCTGAATATAGCGGAACTGAGTAAGCCTATCTTTGGAGATTCTGTTGAGGAGATTAATCGGGGGATCGACTGAACGCTGTCGACACTTGAAGTGGAGCGTGCCGGAGTAATTTGCAAAGAAACAATGTGTGTCTGCTCTGGAAGTGCAAAATATTACTGAGAAGGTTGTCCGCGGTGAAGAGTAATGAGCTGGTTGCTGAAATAATCGTGATTGTACTTAATGTGTGGTTTGTTCCTGTATTTGTATCATTGAATTGTGCAGGTGCTATGTATCTATTATTGTTCAAATTGTGCTACCTGTGTGTTGTCTCGAAGATTTACGAATAAATCGTCATTTGTTGTCATTATCTTCCGAGTTGGATTTGATTTTCACTCCCCCCCCACAGAAAGGAAATTTTTCGTAACAGTATAAATCAGGACTAATTGAAGTGAACTGAGTTCGAAACTCAATTTTCATTTCAATATTGTTCTTTCTCATGTGTGTCTTACCTCGACTAGAAGCTGTTTGGAGACTGCATCCCTTGCACTGAGTCGAGCCGTAACCTCGTTCCCGCAGACGGCTTCGTCGTCGTCCTCCAGTGAGAATCCGTATACCGTAATGTTGATGCGCCCAAGGGTGGTGGGTTCCAGGGAAAAACGGTGGCTTCGGCTCTCACTACCACACACACACATCCTGTGCCAGCGGCTTTCCGACAGGATTTTGTATTCGTCGCTTGGCTCCAGAGAAAGTTTGATCTATCAACACAAACAACCAGCTGTTTCAATTAAGGCTAAAATGCTCCAAAATCAGCAATTTTCATATATATATATATATATATATATGAGTGTGTGTGCGTGAGAGAGAGAATGTTTTGGGGAATATCTTCTGAGGAATATTTAATAATGCTCTCACTGAAAACTATTAAGATATCTTCAAGATATATGTACTCCAGTTTGAAAATAATAAATCTACGAGCAATACTCACCGGTAAACACTCCGAAAGATAATTGAAAACAGAAACGGTCAAGGGTAGAATTTCTCCCCTGACCACAGAGTAGGGCAAGTTGAAGGAGACGAAGAAGGGCTGGAATGCGGTCACGCTACTGTCTTCCCACAGCCCCAACCCTGTCTTGGGATGGACGCAAACCGCACCTCCCACCCATTGGGTAATGGTATGGGGCAATTCCTTCTTCAGAACCGTCTGACCACTAGCCCTGTAAGAAAAATGATTTTTTTCATCACAGTTCAGTTGGGAATGCTGCATGCAGTAATTAAGTAAGAAACCTTTGAAGATAACTATGCCATGCTTAACGCTTGTAATAACTAGTTGAGGGCTGACATGTTGGTAAAAGCAGTTGATTGAAGCTACAAAGCCATTAAATAATTGTAAGGTATCATACTTCCAACAAAATGAGTTAAGATGGCAATCAATCACAGTTGTAATTTGCGAATTCTTTGTCGGAATGCATTTTTATTTGATACTATTTGGTTCGTACAGAAAGTAATATGGAAAGTAATATTCCAGATATGGAGATGAAGACCCAAATCGGGTTAGGTGCTCCAGTGCAGCTTTATTCACTACGTACAGAAAGTAAGTTTCCTGCAGGCTATAAAGAGACATAAAACATAATTACTTCAAAACATTTATTGAACAAATACAGCACTTTTTCAGATACATCTTAAAATATGAACCACGGGAATTGAGGCACCATAAGAATAACCATACCGTAAGAACGATTTCTATAACCGGTGTCAAGGAATTCTGCCTCTTGATAGCGGAGCCACAGTGCGATTGCTTTCTGAACGTTGTCGTCGCTGGGGAGATGTTGCCCTGCCAAGAATCTTTTCAGGTGCTGGAACTTATGGTATTCGTCAGGAGAAATATCTGGACTATAAGCGGAATGTTAAAACACCTCCCACCGGAACAGCTGCAGCAGTAGTTTATATGCGCCGAACCGTATAAAAGCAAGCGTTGTCGGGGAACAACACATTGCCAGCACGGAACATGGGAGCTCTTATGCCGAGGTATATCTGTTTCAATAAATGTTTCCAGGTAATTATGTATTGGGTCATATTTAATTTCTGCTCAAAACAAATATTTAAAATGCTAGATAAAAATAAATCTGATATCGTTTTCATCATCAAAAAGGCTGATTTTCCCCCCATTACTTTCCTTTTTCCAGTGAAAATGAAGTAGATATTCAACTGATTGCTTTTAGGTCTATTTTAGACTTTGAAACAAACCTATTTTCGAATTTTTCTAATGCGCGTTATGTATGAAGAGGAGGTTTGAAGAATGGAACTGTATATATATATAGTTCAAGAACTATTCTCCAGACCTGATCTTTTAACTATGGTACAAAGTGACAAGATTAGTTACCAAAAGTCTGTTTGGCAAGTTTACAGCAGCACAATTCACTGTTATGTTATTCGAATCAAATTAAACCTTTTTTCATTACGCATAATAATATCCATCGGAATTTTCAAATAAATCTTTCTAAAATCTCGTTACTTACGGGATCGTATGCATTTCCCAAAGCCATGTCTCTGGAAAATAACTCCTAATTTCTTCGACTTCTGGTAACTTCTTCGGAGGCTCTGCCTCTTTTCTGAGTTCCACTTGAGGAAGAGGGGCGGGCTCAGCTGGAAGAAGATTGACAACTCCTCTAGACCGGTATCTATATCTTCCTGATTTTGGAAAACAAAAGAGTTATTAAACAAATGTTCACCATTTTTAATTATCTTACAATTTTCATTAACAATGCAATTATTACTTTTTAGAACATCGGAGCTTTGAAGTGTGGTACATTGTAATAATCATCTTTTTGCGATTGACTTTATCACCTTGCTGCGAAACTGTCTTTAAGAAGATTAATTTATTACGTGTTGCTACACAACTTTCTGTTTACCAGAACATTATTATTCTGTTTACATTTTGAAAAGAACTTTGGAACTATTTATCAATGTAAATTTCATTGATGTCATTACTTGCGAATTTATGTAGCTGCAATTGAACATAATTGAATATATTGTATAATTGAGGAATGATTTTTATTGATTCAAACTAGAATAAAACTCGGCCGAAGCTTATTATTATTATTGCTGAATTCACATGTAGAACTGAACAAAAACTAAAAACAGGCTGTGTTCGGGCAAGCATTATTAGGTTGAAAATGTGTCAGGCTTAGAATGAATCGCTATTTAAGGTGATATTTAAGAAGCGGGAGAGACAGGATAGTAATAGAGTCGATAAAAATATTCATTATGGAAATTAAAATATAAAACTTAAATTATTTTGGTTAGAAATATTAAATATTATTTTTAATTTATTACGGGTGAGGTAATAAAAACCCTCTTATATATATTCTCAAATAAAAAAAAAAAAAAAAAAAAAAAGAGAAATTTTTTTTTCGCTTATCAGGTATCTTATTACACTTATAAATTTAAAAACTAAAACTTTGCTTCTATATTCAGGATCATTTCAAGCTGTCATTCTTTTTAATAGTTTTACAACTAAGCATATGAAGTGAAAACATATAGTTGGAAAAACACCTTTAAGGCTGTCTTCGCGTAATGTCAAAGATCGAAACTTCGAACATATTTTCAAGCAGAAAATTGAAATTGTTCCAATTCTGACACAAGTTTGCAACATTATAACACATGCATTCTTTTTTTGATGCAATATTCCGAAAATTTAGGAATATTCCAAAAACACGCCATTTTTCACGTGAATACGCATAATTTAGAGGTCATTTAGCATTACAGTATAAGAGACGAAAAAGAGAGAGATGGATCACACTTTACATTAGAAAAAAGACGTTAATTGAGATAGAAATGAATGTAACATTTGTTATATTTTTATAGATAGAGAATTCAGAATATAAAATTAATATTCGAACGCTCTTTTATGGAAATAGGAGTTCCAATTTTGCGTCCTATTCTTTGACATTGAGCGAAGACAACGTTAAGACAAAAAAAATTTATAATACACAAACTGATCTTCGGTGCCAAGTGGTCATGGTCACGAATTCGTGGACTACACTATTTCAGTCGATTCTTGGGTTAGTATCCCAGGGCCACTAAAATCCCGTCATGTAGTAGGGTTGAAGCACGTTAAATCTGTCGAGGCTCAAAGTCTTCACTTTTGGATGTGGCGGAAATTAGGAGATTGAAGTGCCAGTTCTGGTGTCGTCCTCGTCATTTGACTGAGGTTCAAAATGAAATAATCCTCCTGTTGCATCTAAGTACGGAGTTAATAAGGAAATAGACAATATTAGAAAACACTAATAAATGTCTGAGAAATTATGTTTGTTTTCGGCATCGTAATTTTTTTTTTTATTTCTAACTGTTGGATGGACAATTATAAATTGCAACATTCCAGGTCGACAAATGTGGGGTTTTATTCGTACATAATGGAATCCTTTACAAATGTGACTGTAATTAGTCTTTTTGCCTTAAAACGCTTAGTTTTTTGTTGAAATGATATTTGCGAAATAAATCTCGAGATTAAACACGCAGCAATATTTGTCTTACTGTAAAGAAAAAAAAAGATACCACTTCTATTCATGAAGAAGTTGTTACATATGGCTCAAAAGGAACTCAATCCATAAACATCTGGCCACTCACACAAACAACAAAAACAATTTCAAAGATCAGAACCTCTATAAAATCTTTATTAAGAAAATAAATTCGAAAATTATAACATCTATAAAAACTCTAAAAAGTCCAAGAGGGGGACCATTCAAGTGTTCAAGACATGTGATCCCTGGCGCTCCAGTAAAGCAGGCACAAATCACCTCTAAGTTATAACATGGGGTCAAGGCCCGGGAAAATTAGGAAGTGTTCTCTATTCATATTACCTGTTTTGCAGATAGGACATAAATTCTTAATTAATATGCCTATTCTAGTTAGATGTTCTGCTAGGGAATCTTGTCTAGTTTTTAATCTACAATTAGCCACGCCTTTTTACGTAATCTATGACTGAATTCTTTCCAGTCATTTGCAATATTTTCCTAAGATTTGTCTCTGGATTTATTAGACAGATCCATGTTAGAGTTTAACGTGATTTTCTCGAGCATGCTTCTTTCAAGGGAATTCAATGGAATAGCAATCTCTTCCATATGCGATTTTGTGCCTCTCTTAGTCAGTAGGTCCGCTTTTTCGTTACCATCTATGTCCACATGTGATGATATCCATTGGAATTCTACAATTTTGTCGTTCATAGTTAGTTCCTGAATAACTTGTTTTATTTTACTCATGATTAAATATTCTGAGAGGCGCTGGAGAGAAATTGTCTCTATGGCTGATATGTAGTCGACAAGAATAAAAGCCTTTGCACTTTCTCTGTTATGTATTCATAAACACTTTCATTTCGGAAAAGGAGAATGAAAGAAAAAAAAAAGAAACGTTTTCGTGTTGGGATACGAGAAATCTCGTTTTTTTGCGAGAAGTGCATGCTTTCCTGTTAAATTCTTAGATAATGGGATTATACATTTATTGCGCTACATTCTTAAATTTGTAAGTGCATATGCTTCCATTGTATATGAGTGTTTTTCAGTCAATTAGTTACATAGCAGTGGTCAATACGCAAGTTTCATTTGCGATTTGTTTCTTATTATTAATAGATGAATTTGAAGCCTTAGTTTATAATAAATCGAGAGACTTTCCAAGTGTTTGTGTTGATGATAATAATATTGTATTTATAAAAAAGGATGCAAACTTATTTTAAATGACACAGTTAGAGTACTTCTGAATCGGAGGAGGATGAAATTACTGACAGTGAATCAGAAATTGATATTAATGATGTATAGGATGGTACTGACACAGCACCACGGTTAGAATTATTTGAAGGAAATCCGAATGTAGCGTTAATTCAAGAATTTTCTGAAAATGTTGTTGATATCGATGATATATTTTTATTGATGGCTTCTTTCTGTATCTGTGTCAAGAAACAAACAGATATCATAATGAACGAAAAATTAAGCATAAAGTTTAAAAAAAAAATGCATTAAAGTGAACTGATGTTAGAACAGTAGAAGCGAAGCAATTTCTTGGTTTACTATTAATACTGTTGCAGAGCTCAGTTAGGGGATTGTACTGGCTTTGAAATAACTTTTACTAACAACAAAACGAGTTTCGCCTGGCTGCAACCAAGACCTTGAGCCCGAGATTTCCTGTCGGGGATTATGCTCCAAAAGATCTCCTCCAAAAGGAGAGGGAAAAAACACCCCCACGCTGAAAGGGATGTGAAATCGCATGGTCAACAGGGTAACGTTTAAACGTAAACAAATACTATTTATGTATAACATCTGAAATTTCCAATAAAATATGTTTACAAAAATAACTATCGCAGTTTTGATGCAAATATGCTGAAATATGTTTAATGCCCAATTTATATGAAAGTTTTTGGAAAAACCACCTTATAAGAAAGTGTTAAAACACCATTAATAAATGTCTTGTAAGCCTAATAATATTTTCCAAGTTTTCATTTAAAAATGAGTGAATAAGCTTTGTAAGCAAGTAGGAGAATGATTACGATTGCTTATTAACGACCTGTAGAGAAGAAACGTGAAGGCTATTAGCGACGGGCTTAGTAATTTTGAACCTCGGTCAAGTGACGAGAACGACAACAAAGCTAGAATCCTCTTCACAAAACTTTCACACCACGCCACCTGGGGGGGGGGTTGGAACCTCGAGAATATTTAACATGCAATATCCTTGATACACGATGGATTCTTAGTGGAATACTGGCTTGAACCCCCGATTCGACGAAAACAAAGCCAGCCGCGATACCGTGACCATGACCGCTAGGTTACCGCTATCATGAGTAGGAGGTTAAGCCCCTCGTTTTATAAATATTAGAATGTATATACTGTCTGCGTCAAATCTAGGCATGTAGGCTGCCTCGGAACTATATGGGACGGCCACAGGATAGCTCCCCACGCATGGACGGTTCTCCAGATCAAAGTTGCTCATCACCACCATACCTGCTTCCTAGAAAAAAATGCGGATTTCATTTGAGGTTACCTAGGCCTAATATATATTTTTTTTTAATGAAGTTCGAATTCGAAGCATCTTTTCGAGTACACACAAGCTATGCTCCAATATTAATATAAATTCACTCGGATAATACAAATAATGCTCTTTATCATAATGCATCCTTGAAATTTACAAATAACTGATTATACAATTTACCACATTAGCATAAATTCTTAAACCCCCCCTTTTTTCATTAACTCTTTGACGATTAGTAGAATCGGCAGTTTTCGCTCTCTTTTTACACACAGTATTACTACCAACAGTCCCTGAAAGTGACAGCCATTTTCCTGCTGTTACTATAATTAATTTTAAAATTTAAAATTAAGATTTTTAAAAAAATTTACAAGGGATTTCTAAAGGATTAATAAGACACCCTGAATCTTTTTGTTTATGGAAATTTTTCGAGCTTATATTTCAGAAGACAACGAGGATTTTAAGATATAAATGATTTTGCAGGATCTTAAGTACCAGTTATGAGCCTTATGCATTAAGAATATCTTTTTCTATGCTCATGATAACTTTATTATCGATACAAATTCCTGTCTGCTAAAATACTAACGTTGCAAGATCACTTTATTTCTTTAATCATGCTCTCCTTAATGAATAATTAAATAGTAACTAATGAATTCAGTCAAACAAAGTAGATATTCAATAGCATTTATTGGATACCTGCTTTAGGATTTTAAGAAAAAAATTACAAAGGATCTCTAAGGGATTACTAAGACACCCTGAATCTCTTTGTTTATGAAAAATTATGCTCAAGTTAACTTTATTATCGATACAATTTCCTATCTGTTAAAGTCCTAACGCTGCGGGATCACTATATTCTCTTAATGAATAATTAAATAGTCATTAATAAATACAGTCAAATAAAGCAGGAATTCAATAGGGTTTATTCGAATCTTAGAATAACCCAAATAACATATGCTAGTTAACATATTTGTGGATTACGATCTCCACTCCCGTCCGAGCCCAAAAAGAACAATATTACGAAAAAAAACAACAACACTTAACTTATCGGGTGATTAGTCAATCAGTTCTAACTTATCACCCAACTAGTTAGAACTGAATAATCAGTCCAAATCAGTAAAATAATTTATGAGCGTGTGCGGCTCATTGTCCATACATAGATCTTCACATTATGACTTTAATTTACCACCCGATTTGTTAGGACTGACTATTCGGTCCAAATCAGTAGAAGAATTTAAAAGTGGTTTAGGATAACTGTCCGTGTACAGATCTTCACTTTTCACACCGATTCCTACGTAGTGCGTCAAAGAATTTTTAAAATTGACTCTAGAGCTGAGCTTACAGTTGCGCCACTTGTATAATTACGCACGTTAGAGCATTGCCAAAAATTCTGCGTATTTGTTAAACTAACTGAAAGATACAGTCATTGATTCGAGAAGCATAAGCTTTTCAAGTGGAATTATTCAGATGAAAAAAAGACCCGCAATTAAATTTAAAGCAAAACTTGATAAAAGTGCCTCAGAAAAGTACATAATGATAAAACAAGCTTAAGATGATTTGTGTTTAAGTCGATCTAACATTTTCCTGAGGTACAAATGTTTTTAGAAGGCGTGGTGACTGCTGATCACCACCAGCCTATTGCTATTCTACCACTATGCGAACGAGACGGCCATTCTGGCAAAGCAAGCCAGATGAAACGACTTGAAGCTGAAGTGAACTAGAGTCCTTCTGCTATCGCTATTTAAGGTAGCACTGGAAAACATACTGAGGGAGAGATGATTTAACGTTCAAGCTACTTGGCTCTCTCTTCTACTTCTGGCTTTCTTCTTGTGTTATCAGGTCGGGTTGAGAGCTTGTATTTTTCCTTTGATTTTAACGATTTAAAAATATTTTTAATAAAAATATAGTTATTGTTCATTATGTGCGTTTAGTCTTCGTGTGCGAAGTTTATTTACCTTCTGACCTAGAGCCAGTTCTCCATGGTTTCAAATCACATATACGGTAAATTACCATAAAGGAACAGATAGACTACAAAATGATAATCATACCGGAAGACCAAGTTCCGTTAGGACACACGAAATTATTGCAAAAGTGTGTGATTTCGTGGTCAAACATCGCTGGATGCCACTGATAAAGACGGAAGAGTTAAAAGAGCAACAATTCGAACCATCCTGCACAAAGAGTATCGCAAAATAAAAGTCTATGCTAAATTTGTTCCACATACTTTAATCAATGAATATCCGACAAAAATAATTCGAAGTTCTTGAAATCAATTAGTTGCAGTTGTTACAATATGATCCTAGAACAAAAATAAAACGCGAACTGGAAGTAAAAAAAACTCAATACAAGCCAAAGCAAGTATGTTCCAAGAAAAAAATCCATTCAAAATCAAAACAAGTATGTTCCAAGAAAAAATTCCATTCAAAATCAAAACAATGATCATTAAATTCTTCAACTGAAAGGGTATTATCCAGAAAGAGTTTGTTCTAACTGGGCCAACAATTACTGGCAAGCATTATTTAAACGTTTTGAATTATTTTATGGCTAGAATGTGTCGCATTCATCCAGAATATTGGGATAAAAACAAATTGAATTTTTTGCTTGATAATCCACCCAGTCTTAATTCATTTATTGTTCGTAAATTTTCGGCATAAAATAACGCATGTTAATTGAATCATCCACCGTATTAGCCTGATTTAGCACCCGGAGACTTTTCTTTACTACTAAAACTTAAAATGAGGTTAAAAGGATATTATTTGGTTGGGATTTCATCCGTACCAAGAGGAGCTCCTTTACGAGTATCGGAGGCTATTCCGCAAAATAAACTAGAACAAGCATTCGATTCATTATTAATTAATGTACTGAAACCGGAGGGGCGTATTGTAAATAAAAAACCGAAACAAATAAAAGTTTTTGCCTGTATTTCGTTTTACAGACCCAGTCTTATAAAAGTTCTTTGACGCTCCGAGGGCATCTCTTTATTCTTATCAGCAAAGGCAGACATCTAGCTTCTTCGTTTCAAAATTCCTATAAATCTCTCTACCACACATATTATTAAGCTCATCACAGCTTATAAATTTGATTTTCCAGAAGAGGTTTTCTATACAATTAATGTCATGTAAAAGTCCCCAAGGATTAGTTGAAGGGAATATATACACTGTTGTAAAAAGCTTAAAAATAGTTATGCTCAATGATAAAATTATATTTCTCTTAAAAGTTTTACTTTTTTTTACCCATTTATAACTTCTTACCTCGAAGGCCATTGATGTATCTGCATGGTGAGAGAAACTCCTATAAAATGGCGGGTAGAAGCTACCTGAAAAATGAGTAGGATCATAATCTGGAAAGGGAATAACATAAATAAAATTTAATAAAGTTGCGGATAACTTTTGAAAAAGACTCATATTATACGTAATATAACGTTGATGTAGGCTTTCTTTCAGGAACAAGTATGAAATATTGTTTCGTGTGTCAGAAATATATAGCCAAGCGGGGTGAAGAATCTTTTAGAAACAAGAGGCCACATATTAATTTATATGTAATTCAAAAATGATGCATTCAGGGAAAATCAATACACTGAATTATAGTGAGAGTAAAAAGTATTCATACTAAGAGAGTTTTTGTAAAGGAAGCGATAGAGTTTTAGAATATCAAATAGAATAAAATAAATTCAAAAGGTGATATCCAATAAAATGAAATTTATATTTTATTGTACCTTATATCAGCGGTATCTAACCTTATTTACTTATACCTTATATCAGCGGTATCTAACCTTTGTGCTATGAAAGCTCCTCGAAAAGAAAAGAAATTCGCGCGACATCCCCCATCTTATATTTTTAAATAGATTTAGTGAGTAATGATGGATTTGAAGGGTGCCAGAGACATATATGGCTATGCTACGCAAAAAAGGCGTAACAGAGACATCTAGACATTTTAAAAAAATGTACAAATAAAACAAAAACAAAAAAGGAAAAAAGTAAAAAATTTATGCAAAGAACAAATTTAGCCACCCAAGGTGCGCTTTTTCAATAATAATTATTAAATTACTCAATTAAATATATATATAAGAATTAAAGTAAACGATGAAATATCGAGAAATGGACAATAGTAAATTTTTCCGATATTAAAATTAAAGCAAAAGATAGATTATTAAATTGAATACATTTAAGCTAAATGTAATTAAAATTGAAGCAAACGACAAAAAATTTAAAAAGTGATCTGGTGCTCGTAAAGTGATCCAACTAAACAATAGCCCCTGGCTGACTAAAAAAAAAATTAAAAACTGGTTGACAAAATAGCAAAATATCTCTAGCGTACATTTTTCAAATCATTTACGCCAACCACATCTATCAGAACAAAATTTTGGCGCCTTTCTTGGCAATAGTTTGCGTCTCCCAGGTTGAAAATCACTGCCTTATTTGTGAAAGTCTTATGACGGTTAGTAAGAAATCGTCCATAACATTTCTTTTGAAATTTCGTACTGAATAACCGTTTTTTCATTCCTCACCTGAATCGTCCCATATTCTGTCTCGATTGATTCTTCTTGGAAATGCGGATCTTCGTCCTCTCCTTCCGCCAGATCTTCTTCCGGGATATCTTCTTCGTCTTCTTCCCTCTGAGTTTTTCAAGTAGCAATAGTCCTCGGTCACTTGTCGGGGGTGAGCTTCTTTCCCGACGTCATATTTTTCCATGACCTTGAAAATCTGCGTACGAAATCACGTCTTATGAAACATGGCGATTAAAGTGTGCATGTAAAACGAAAGCACAGATACAGTAAATCCCGATCATCGAAGCAAAGAGTCCAATGCAAAATTAGAGGGAAGCAATTAAAGTTCCATATTATATTCATTAGTTTTGTAATCAAATAAGCAAAAATATGCGAAGGTTATTCGGAAAGTAAGAGAGTGTAATTATTCAAGCCCCCGACAGATGGCACTAATTTGCCTCTGTAGTATCGTGTTCTCAATAACTTATGAGATTTTATAGGGTTACCATACACAAACCTGCATGGTAACCACATTAGCAATAAATCGCCAAAAAAAAGTTAAAGCGCGCCAGGCCCTATTCAACTCAGAACTAACCATTGAAGATTTCGAGTGGCGAAAAGCTGATTCGTATAAATTTTGCGCTACAAAAACTTGCAACTCTGGAAATTCCCATCGATTATGAAATTCAATCTGTAATACGCTTTTTGAATGCGAAGAATTCAGCCTTTTGAGATAATCTCAAAGATATTAAGGATTAATGACCAGAAATTGCTATCTGTTTATAGATATGTCTAATTCAATGAATTTTATAACATATTTGCAAAGACCTTAGTTTTAGAAATTTCAAAAGTTTTCAACTTTATATTTAAAGTTCATTTTTTTTGTTAAAAGTATGATCAAGACAAATTGAGCGCGATTCTCTATTAGGAGTTTAGTTATCTTCAGAATTTTTATTTTCGTAAAATAGTCTTTATTTAAAATAATTTGAGATAAAAACCAACGTTTTTTATAACAACGTTTTTAAATGGTGGCAAAGTTTACTAAAAAAATTATTGAAATATTAGTTAAAGCTTTGTAGAAACCTCATATCTTTCTCGGCTTTAAGATCACTCTCTCTGCGTAATTCAATATATCTTACATAGATGGCGCACGGTTACTACACAAATTACACGAAAAAAAATTATTGAAATATTAATTAAAACTTGTCGCAAATGTCTAAATATTGCATTTTAGGCGAGTAAGAACAATTACCAAAGTTTCAGAGCTCTAGCTTAATGGGAAGTTGGTTAAATTAACGATCGAAAATTTGATGACAGACACACACACCAAGTGAATTACAGAAAAACGTTGTAAAATGGTATTTCCAGACTTTATAAACTTCTGGTTAAACCAATATATAAGTATATTTCTGCTGCACATTTTTGTTGTTATTTCTAAACTTTTGTTTTTGTTTCCCGAATACTATAAAAATTAATCTGAAATCATATTTGTTATTTCAGTTTATTGATTATTAATCATTTGATTTGTTTTACTTCAGAATTTTTATTTTCATAAAATAGTCTTTGCTTAAAAATTGATATTTCCACACATAAACTTCCGGTCAAACCAATATACAAGTATATTTCTGTCGTTAATTTCTAATTTTTTTTTGTTTTTGTTTCCCGAATATTATAAAAATTATTTTGAAATCGTACATATCATCACTTGTATCATGCAAAACAGTAACAGTTCTTCAGATGCTGATTATTATTTGCTTTCATTTTTAATGGACGTTTTACTTAATCTTAAAACGACGATATAAAATCTTTATTAAATTATATTGTGAGTATTAAGCAATCAAATTTATCCTTTTGATATAAGTTTGTCCCCATTTATTCTTTTGATAATTGCTTTTAATTTCGTGCTCACTTATAAGTAGATTACTACAGTCTCAAGTATTTATCTATTTTGATTTATATTTTTTGTATTGCTTTAGGAAGATTTTTTCAGTTCAGGAAAGCAAATTTTGAGAAGATCGAAATCATATAAATCTTACTGAAATCAAGCGAATTATCGATAACAGATGTTAACACTGAAAGCAGAGTAATATTAAGGCTCCCGACACAAGTCGTTTTGATTTTGTGATTGTAATGTTAACCTTATGGAAAATTTACTTTCCTCCTCAAATCCAAACTATTTATATGTTTGAATTAAAAAAGTACATTCGGTAAAAAAAAAAACGATGATTACTTGCAGATTAACTTTTCTCTCCCATTATTGAAAATATTTTTAAATATTTTTAAAAGCCGGTAAAGGCTCAAGCAAATCATTAATAGACGAGGAGAAATTTTAGATGCACTTTTTTGCATTCAAGTAGTAGATAAATGTCCAGATTTGAGGAAGAAAGTAGAGATTCCATAGGATTAACATTCCATTTACGAATTTAAAATGACCGTAAACGATAGCTTTAATCTAAAACATGTAATTTATTATTTTTAATGCGTTTTTTTTTTATTTAATATTTTTAACGTGTTCTTTTTTTTTTTATCACTTAATGTTTTAATGGTGTGTATTTTTTTTTACCGAAACTAACATTCTGTTACATCTCCAGGATTCGATTTCTCATAGTACTCGCAAAATGGAACTCAATTCCTCAAAAATATAAATGCTTGTGTAATTTACAAGGGTTTATCTTAGAATCTTACTAAAACGTAAATAATGCACTTTCTGTATCTAATTAAAATTAGCTTTTATAACTTGTTTCCTTTCGTAACAAGAAAATATTTTTAACAGGAAAATTTAGTGTACTCTTGCCCATTTTTTAGGGATGCTACACATCATTCTTGAACTTTTGACAGCTCTGAAAGCAAGTCTACAGTGAGAAATGTTTAACAAGGAATTGAGGGAACCTAAATATTTTTTTGTGTTAAAAGAATTGCGAGTTAAGAGTTGCATGAGAGGGAAAAAATCCCTTGATATTTCCGATGTCGTCAAAATTTATTAATCCGATTTCCTGTTAAAATGTACTTTTGTATGTACATACATTGAATGCAGTCTCTCTTAATTTTCATGCTTAACCGTTTTCAAATGTTTTGTCTCTAACTCGAGCCTATTGTACTCAAACACTGCCATAATTTGATCTCTATTTTTGATCATCGTCGACAATGTAGAATGCCAAAATCTTTACAGATTTCTGTTTTTGACCTTTGTTTTTCCTCAACTGCCTTAAGACTTTCCTTAACTAACATAAGAAGATTCATTTGTTTGTGCCGGTTTCCCTGCTATTGTACACACGTAAATAAATTTATTCAAAATCACCGTTCCCCTCCCTCAAAATTCATTGATTTCAACACAAAATTCACCAACTTCGACACACCTACCACCGAATTCGAAAACTGACCAATAGAATGAAATGTTATGACAATGACAGTGCCTCCACCAACGTAAAGACAAGCGGTAACCTAGCAACAGTAAGAAACATTGTTTATTTATTTCGATCTAACGAGAAAATAAAGCCCCTCCCTCGTATGTGAAATCACGCAGTATTCGTCTGGAGCGCAGTATTATTTCGTTTTAACCTATTTTTGTTTCGTGTTAAAAATGTATGAAATTACACAGTATTTTGCAAGGAGCACAGTATTGTTTCGTGCTTACTGATTTTTCGTGTTAAACGTTTTTCTCTGCAGACTGTTTAGACTCTAACTTGGTTTCCATACATAACATAGAATCAAAATAGCAGCAATACGAATTTGTAGGAAAGACATCGAGTTTATTAAAAGGATTGAACCTACATTTTCTTTTTTAAACTGTTCCTCTTGTCTGAGGAGACGAACGCTTTTGTCCACCAATCCAATGCCACACACTGAAGTAGGACTGGCTGACAACAGCATGGTCGCCTCTGTGCTGGGGTACTGCTGCTCATGGCGGAAGTGCAGATTTACCTGGAAGAGAATTACATTATCAGTACCAGTGATCTTCTCTCGTACCGGGAAAGAGAAACCCCAGACTTATGAAACCTCGAAATTTATGAATTAACATGGTAGCAGTGAACATTAATGTATCCCACTACTGTTTTATTTTCTAATAATGTAACCAACTTATTCCATAACTAAAATGTTTTTTCCTAAGCAACGGAACTTTTGTTATATTCAGTGAGTTTAAGAATCTTCTTGGATTTCTTCATTTCTACATTGTATCAGAATTTCAATTATCAAAACTGTTAGGTTTTGATAACCACATCACAATTTATCTTTAAGAAATGCTCGTTTTATAGGTAAAAAACGCGACTTATTTTTATAATTTTTCAGCTTTTTGTGCTGTGACCGATATTCGTATAATATAAACCCCAATTGTAGTCTTTTCCTATACATTTCATATATTAAATTCTATTTAAAGTATTGAAAATCACCGCTATTGGTACTATTAAACAGAGATGTCATATAGAGATTCTCCCTCCGCCTTACGTATCAAAACAATCGCCTCGATTTTCCATATTTGACGTCACGTTTTCTGTTGACACACACGCAAGGAAAAACAACATACTTTTAATCTAAAGCAAATTGCGTCACGAACTTTTATCAGATGTCTGAAAAATTCAGATTTCTGATGCAGTCTTTTATCGATATACGAAGTTTGATTGAGAAGTAATGTCTCTTACGTTATAACAATTTTTATTTGTTACCCGATTTTAGAACTCTTGTAGCTGAGAGAGCTACACGTATCATCGATATAATTGCAATTTTCACGTTTTCTTTGTTCCCAAATGTCCCTGGTATGTTGATAACTGATGGCAACTCACAAGGAGATAAGGTTGAAGCAGCAAAGAGTCATTGCACCCGACCCTGACCCTTGTGACCTTCATCTGGTCCCAAATATGAAAGAGAACTTTTATATTTGGGACCGCTTTCGTTCTCACAACAAGGTAAAAACTGTGATTGAAGTGCGGTGTCGACAATAACCATCCGAATTCTTTTCCGACAGGTTCGCCCGACTACTCTGGCATTGGCGTAAACACGGGGAAAGGGATGGAGAATGCGATTATTTTTTCTCTCCATAAATGGGGGTGGTTAATATTTTTTAGAAGGGGCTGATGGGTAATTTTCTATTCAAGAAGGATTAATAGACCGAAACAGATTGGGAACCTATGACGTAGTAGAAACCTGTTGCTCTCATGTAAAATAACATTAGCAAAAATCGGGTAAAACAGATTAAAAAACGTTGGGGCAATAGAGATATTACTTTTTACTCGAACTTAGTCCACGCTAATAGGTATTCTATTATTAGGATTTAGAGAAGCGGGTGGCAATGGTTCTTTCAAGTGGGATATTTTTTAAATCTTTTTCACAAAAAGTTTTGCTGGGGAGGGGGGGGGGGGGCACATTACTTCTATTTTAAATTACGCGTTATCTTAAGAGTACAGAAAATAAAAACATTATATAAATGGGATAATCCAATATATCTTAATAAGCGAATTAAAAATTTATTATCATCAAATCTATATTTACAACTTGAAAGAAATCATAAAATGTTAACAGAAAAGTAGACACCATGTAAATAAAATGAGCCCCTATTTAATTAAGAACATTTAATCATTTTCATGGCTTCCTTGATGCTGTTTCACTATCCGTGTAACGTTTGAGATATTTGGGTGATAATTCGTTGTTTTTAAAAGAACACATACTTCTGAATTTTCGGTGGTTAAACCAATTTCGCGATGATTTGAGCATGAATTTCATTTGGAAAAATACCTGTTCACAGGAGTAGCTGGACCCAAAAGCTGATAGTAAAGCGAAACCAACTTTCTTTATCGAAGAAAAGTTGCAAGGAAATGACATGTAGCTATGATGCTCAAGTGATTTTCGTCAGTGGAATCAAGTTGTCTTCTTAAGGCCTTGAATTTGACTGAGTTCATGAAGTCAATTAATTGCATTTATAGATTTTCATGGGAATTAACCTATCTTACGATTATTTCTAGCTGATATAAAAAAAATAATGTACGGTAAACTATCAAATTCAGCAGTTAAAGAGCAAGAAATTTACTTTCGGATATTCCAAATATTCGTCAACGACCAGTTTATGTAATGGCGAGAAGACAGTAAAAATTAAATGAAAAAAAATTAAACCACAGGGATGGTTACGGAGCACTCAGTATAAGGGGTGCCATCTAGGAAAAGTTTAAAGAGTTATATGCAAAGCACCTCACTTTAATTTGTTGGCAAGAATACCTACCAATCGTCGTAATTAAGAATTGTTTATTGGGTCACTAGGGGACCCGCGGACCGTAGGTTGCCGACCACTGATTTAGAGAGGAAGACAATTATTAGAATTGAGAAAATCACCTTGTTGAGTAGACAGTGAGCAATGCGGAACATTCTGGAGTCTGCAATGATCTCTCCATCCTCTCTGACGTAGAAGACTAAAAGTCGAGCCATGGGAGCCATAGTGGCCCGTGGGTCGAAGCTCAGAAGGAACTCGCCAACTTCGGCCTCTTTCTTGGTGTCATTGGAGCGGGCGATGGATGCGTATAGGCTGCGAATCGAGGTATTAGGACGATTAAGGTCATAACGCACGGGGTCTTCCTCCTTCGAGTAAAAGGCTCGCTGATGTGAGCCCTGCTGCACAATGCGACCTCGAGACAGAACCTGGAAAAATATCGTTCGTGTTGTTAAAATTTGTTTACTGTGTAGTTCTGTGTATAATCCGTGAATTTTTGGAGCTTCTTCTACCATAAATTATGGAGGTCGTCTTATATTATTCGCTGGTTTGCAAAAAATGTATGTACTTTACCGTTACCCACGAGCAAGCGATGGATCGCCAAATATGGCACATTTTTTTTTTTATCTCTTTAGTTTATGTGCCGTACTCTCGATTTACATTCGAAAATACGCTTTAATTTTAACCAATTATTCAATGTTAACTTATTTGTTTTCCTTATAATTGAGGCAATGTTTTATGTTGAAGTAATTTCGAACAGTATCTTTTATGCCCGCACGAGTTCGTGTAAATATACTTGCCGTAGACATAACAAAGTTCTTAGATGCGAATGTCAAGTTTCCCTCGAAGTATAAGAGGGAAACAAATCTCATCTACTCTTGCCCCAAAATTCGGAATTTTGCCGAAAAAATTCGGCAAAATCTTACCTTTTCCCAACAACCAAAAACAGCCCATTGGAAATAAATTTACAAATAAACCCACTAATAGGAATTCAAAGAATTATGCTAAGACTATAGAATGTTGATTTATTGATTGCTTGGTGTTCTGGGATATAGAGCAACAAAAGTTATTGTCTCCCTACAGTATGTTAAAAATCATTCTAAACCCAAGTTTCATCTAACACAACTCTGACAGGAGTTTTAAGGCTTCTGGCGGAGCCTTGTGGCTCGAAGAAAGCGCAACTTGCGTGCCGATATTAAAGAAGAATTTGAGTAGCACATACGCAGAGTTGACACCAAAACGTAGGAAAGCGACCGTTTGGAAAATTTTTGTCTCTTTCATTTCTCATAAATACTCTCATTCTCATGCAGAGATATTTCATAATAAACATGTTAATAAATTTACTAATTAATCGTACAAATCATGCGTTAATGTAAAATATTCTCAGGTTCTACCCACTATATATGATCGATAACTTTTACACAGACCACTGTATGAATGAGCCACTATACCTGATGGTAAAACTTAATGGAGGCTCCTTTTTCTGCTGTATACCTAATTTTGACCCCTTGCCTCTTTTCGCATTCCATCTCTCTGGGAAGGGGTTGGATCTGAAGATAGCTGTCGGAAGGGGAGTACCATGCCTTCAGTTCTAAGACGGCTGAGGGTTGTACTATCTTCTGGCGGAAGTAAAACTCCCCATAATCCACTTCGTCGTAGTCAATAGCAGTCGCCTAGAAATATACAAACAGAGATCATTTTGTCTCGAATGAAAAATATTTTTCTTGTGCATTTGCTTTAGAAATACAGCTAAAATGTTGTGTAGAACGTTCGATCTTACCGAATATAATAACTAAAATTAACATTTTAGTAATTGCATGCATTTCATTATAGAATAATAAAACTCGATTAAATTTATATAATTTAGCTGTATGGATAAATCTGTTAGTGTTGAAGTTAGTTTAAATTGCTTTCTACATCAGTTCGAAAAAAATCTTAACCAAGATTCATTCTGTATATTAGTATTTAGTAAAATATTTGCAAGTAAAGCTTATCTTATTATTGAATTCTTAGTCACACAATATAACAGTAATCCAGTTTTAAAAAGGCCGTTCAGTATAGGATAACTACATTAATATAATTTGTAACCGATATTTATGAATGAAATTGCAAAAATTTCACGAAATTTTATTCCTTATTGAATCTCCACGGAAAAAAATTAGGAAAAGTCAGATCAGAGGAACGATGTTCTTGGTTCAAAGGGGACAGCATAATGTGCTATTCAAGAAATGAAACTGTAAAATGACTTAAGGCTCCCGTCTACCTGCCATTTTGATTCCGTGGACGTAATGTCAATTCCATAGAATTTCTACTTTTGCTCTGAAATTTTTACTATTTGATCTATTTGAATGCGATGAAGTGCGTCTGAAATAGCAAAAAATAATAAATGCTTCAGCGGAATTACTGTCCCCCTCCGATTTCTTATAATATTTATTAAAGACCGGAAAACTCACTAACGAATCATTAAAATAAGGGTAAAATATTTTTAAAAATCGGAGGAAAAAAGAATTCCGCTGAAGCCTTCACTATTTTTTGCTCTTTCGGATGATTTCCATTGCATTCAAACAGATCAAAAAGTAAATATTTGTGAACAAAAGTAGAAATTCCATAGGATCAACAATACGTCCACGAAATCAAAATGGAGGGTAGATGGGAGCCTTAAGAGGATGACTCCTCTCAAGAAATATTTGGCATTCTCACTCCCCTGATCTCAGCATTCTCTCACTTTTTTTCTGTGGGGATATTTGAGAAACAAAGATTTTGAAAATACTCCCTAGCAGTTGAGGAGATGACAATTACTTTTCCTCAAAGGCGATATGTCGCAGAAAGTGCACTGAATGCTCTGCTCTTTTAATTCTATTCATTTTAAACAATTTAAATCTTATAACCCACCTTTAATTGATTTGGTCGTGGAAATTCCCAACAAAAGATCGTTCACTTTTTTAAATAACATTGCTTTTTTCTCCATGTATATAATTTCCTAATACCTTGTTTTATCTTCTATGCCTTAATTTTTAAATTGTTTCAATCATTAAACTGATAACACCTCCGCCTTGAGAATGGCACAATATATCCCACGAGGATTTGTACAATCAACCTAGAAATGCGTTTCTCAAAATATCCCCCTGGCCTCGATAGGCTAATAGGCGGCGTTATCTCCATTGAGTCGTAATCAGAGCCCTGATTCACTAAAAACGAGCCTCGTAGCGGGACTGAGGCATGTTAAATCTGGTCGAAGCAATAAGTTGGCGATGTGAGGAAGTTTCAAGAGGGAGGTGCCGTCTCAGGTGTCGTTCTCTTCACACCGAGGTCCAAAATTACGAGGTCAGTCTCCAACAGCCAACTACTTGAGTTTGAATTCTGTCATCGGCAGACTGTCTCCCGGCGTGAGTCATATATTAACGTCCATTATTACCAAGAAATCATGACGTCAACGGAGTACAGAATGATATGCATTCCAAAAAAGAAAGAAAGAATGAAAAATTGGTAGTATTAGAGCTATGACGTCAAAAATGAACGACGTTAGAGCTGTGACGTCTCTGTAAGAAAATTGTTTGATTTTGTTTTCTTTTGATTTTCGGGATTACGTTTTTTCTTTTGTTCTTTGTTCCAATATGTACTGTTATTGTTGTAAAATATTGTAAATTTTTTTTCTTCTTTTTGCTAATAAATGCTCAGTGCGGGGATGATTGTCTCCAAGGCAGCTGGTTTGTAGTTCAAAACCCTTGAGTGTAAATTACCCCCCCCCTTTGAGACCTAAATTATGATTGAGATAAGAAATATCTTACCAATCTGCTCGTTGTTGATTTCACAGCTATTTTGGACAGTAACCACATAGATTAATGCTGTTAATGGAAATCACTTCTACCCACAAAACTAACTGAATAACTTTAAGCTCATTTACAATGCTCGGGCTGCCAATCCTTATCCTCTATGTCTCTCCCCTTTTTCATTAATTGCATATCATTTATATATCATTATAACTAAATCAATTCGCTTTATATTGCCCTGCATCTAATTAACATTATACCGTTTCATTTTGGCTGTCAAGAAATTGTAATTTTATGCGATTCGACTCGATAAAAGTCGAAGAGAAAATCACGAATAGCCTAACTACACAAGCTTTGCTTTCAAGAAAGGGGCGGGCATTTTGAATGTTCACTGTAAATGTAAACTTAATTTTTTTTAACGTTACGTTAGAAATGCTTTTCACCATTAGCATAAAAATAACCATTTAACTGATTGTTGCTTATATGTAACAAATTCAGGAATCGTCAATACGGGAAACTTGAAAACATCTGGTATAACATGAATTTGGACATGCTTTTCTACGGGCTCTCAAAATCCATGGTCTTTGAGCCCCACGTCTACGAAGACGAAGCGAACGACGTCCCTAAAGCCTCATAGTATGACGTCACACTTACGCAGCACGAAAGAAGGCATATTGGATTGATTATAAAGCTGGTAAGACTGAAATTCTTAAGGATTAATTTGTGTAACAATATAAGCTTAGAAAAGAATATTCAAACGTAATAATATTTGATAAAAGTTTCCTAAATGCCGTCTTTTCATATTAATCTATATACATACCTTCATTGTAGTTTTTCTCAAAAGAAAAAAAATTGTGATAAATATTTATCTTTTTAATTACAATGATATATAAGATTGAAAATTCAAAAGTCATTTTTATGAACTTTTTATTTTTTATTTTTCAAATTTTGGTCGTATTTGGTTAAAATTTTAGTAAAAACTGACATTTACGCTAAAGTTTAAAAACAAATGCTGATTAATATATTTCACTTTTTGTTACAGCAATATATTTCGTACTCATACATCTGTGTTGTGAAGCAGAAAAAATGAATTTTTCTCTTACACTATTTGAGTTATATCCAAAACTTATAAACACAACATGATTTTACAAAAAAATTATCACTTTCTTAAGTAAAAAAAAGTTTCAAAATAAATAGTTATATACTCAAAAGCTATATTTCAGATTTACATCAGACCTAGAGAGGTGCAGAACATTGCGATAAGATTTCATTTCTGAATATGCGAAATACTTTTTAAGAAATGAGATTTTTCGTAATAAAAAAAAATTAAAGTTGCAGTTTTCCAGAAAATGCAAATAAAGGATTTAATGTTTTTTAAAAAAATTATATACTTACATTAATGCATTAACTAGCTACCCTAGAAACAAATGCGAACCCTTTTTGAAATCGCAAATATGTGAGCTTTGTAAAAAGTAATAAAGAAACTTTCGAAAATTTCAAGAAAACGGTGTTTTTTTAAATAGGCACATAAAAAAGTTATTCAATGCTTTCTTCAACACACACACAAAAGTTTCCTTTTTCAAACCCTTTGAGGGACACAATGTTATTATTATATATTTTTAAAAAGATATACAGGCAAGGGAAATATAATGATCATACAAATAGAAAAATACAGTTGAAAAAATTAGCACTCCCCAGATCGGAGAGGGGGCAAAGGCGTTTGCATTATGCAAACGGTGCCCCTGAAAGGGCTAACCTGGAGACTTAAATGCCTTTGCATTTATAATCTCTTCTAAATAAAATTTAAATAATTTATTATCGAATGGAACAGGGATTGAAAAGAGACATCCACTTACCGTGAGTTCCATCTTGACAATATCAGAAGACAAAGGTGCAACCGAGAAATGAATTCGCCCCTTTTTATTAGAAGTAAAGAGATGGCAATTTTCTTCTGTGGGCATAGTCATTGGATAGTTATCCGATTCTGCTCGGTAAGAAGCGCAGACTTTCACTTTCTCACTGGCGACTGGCACGCCGTCTGGTTTGGCGACACTCAACTTAAGAAAAGTTAAAAATTACATTTTAGAACATCCTATAGACACGATTACCGAATTAGTTCCACTGAAAAGAAGAACTGAACACACAAAGTTTTAACAAAATTTCAAATGTATATAGAATCGCAATTTTATTTTATTATATTTATTTCTCCCGTAAGAGTTTGATCAAATTATTAAATTCTTGGAAAATATATCACTTATGCGGATATAACCGAGATTTACTGGCACAATTGTGTTTCAAAATAAGGACAATTAGACTTTCAATAGTTTTTACAGGAAAACTACGATTCTTAAATTTATCGCTCCTACGATAGGTAAAACGTACTAACTGTGCTAACCTGTTTTTGTTTTGATCAAATGGCGTCAACAAAAACGCACAGGCATGAAATAAAGGATAGGGTGTTAGGTTCGATATTATAATAAAATATGATTATAATAATTATATTTAATTTGCTTTAAGTATATTTACATTGCCAAGATATACTTAATTTAATATCGTCTGCTTTTATTTTAATATCCAGAGAGAATATTATTGTCTACTTTAATCATTTATTGTTTACTCCTATTTAAATACTTCATTTAATAATTGATTTCTAAGACTGAATCTTCTACTTTTATTATTTTCGTTGTAAGCAATGGCAACGTTTTTCTACTTTTGAATTCTTTGCTTGTGAAAATAAAAATGCATTAGAAATATGATGAACGTGTATTCTTTTCTTATTAGTAATTACATATGAGGAGCCTGGGTCTCGGAAGTACGCCTCCTTTAAGCTAATTGATATTCACTTTTGAACCGGTGATATAGATTTTGGGAAGATAATGGCAACCCAATATAAAACTCGAAACTTTCATCGTCGAAGGACATTGTTACCAAAGGTGAAGGCTTTTTATAACCCAAATTAATCGTTAAGAAAACGCGTTAGCTTATGTTAAAATGAAATTAGCAAAGCCAAAATCATTTTTTTTTTAATTTCGTAGTTTTTGATAATTTACATTTGGCCAGATATGATACAGGCGTCTTTTTTTGTGATGTATACAACTAAGTTCAAAAAGTTCCCGAAATAGCAACTCATTGTAAAGCAGGTTTTCTCTGGAGGAGATATCACTCTTTCCGAGATTGTCAGTACAACTAAGGAAAGCACAAAGTTACCTGTAAATAATTTCCGTTTATGCAAGCGAAAGCTACTGCTTGTTTCTAACAAAGCGGTATTTGCATTCGCAGAATTTTGAAATTTCGTCTTCAAAACACTGTGCCAACATTGGATTCTGTATTTTGCTGGAAAAATCACCATCTCAGAGCCTTCAGATGCGGAAGAGTGCATACAAAAACGATACGTTGAAAAAACAACGAAGTGCAAGTTGCATAAACACTTTCGTCAAGGTCGCACAAGCATTGAAGATGATTTTTGGAATTCACGACACTCCTTTTCTACCGCAGACGAGAGTGTTAAACACATTAGACGGACAACTTCCAACAAAGAACTTTAAGATAGAGGTTCTCAAATCGTTTTAAGATGAAGTCAGACGAAAATACATGAAACATTGACAGGAAACAAGTGATTTTTGTTGCATGACAATACCCCGGCATACCGCGTCCTGACTATGAAACAGTTCCTTTGAAAGCACAATATTACCACTCTAGAACACCCTCCCTTTTCTCCCGATCTAGAACCAGTGGAATGTTTACCTGTTTCCACAACTGAAGAGAGACTATTTTACTAATACCAAAGAGAGATGATGGAAAATGAGACGAAGCAGGTAAGGAAGCTTTCCAAAAATGGTCTCCACGTGTGTTTTCAACAGTTATATGAACGGTGGAACAACTATGTAAATGCAGGAGGACAGTACTTCGAAAGATAACAAGATAAAAAGATAGTGTAAATAGTTCTAATAAAGTACCACTGACCGATTCCGAGAACTTTTTGATTCTAGAAGTATATTGATTATCAATTGTAATTGTCCCGAAAGAAATTTTTTTTTTAAATTCGTTTTGACTCTGGATCGTATCAGACATTAAGCAATCTAAAACTTTACTTATCAAATAACCATCTAACGGGAGTAATCAACTAACAGCAACTGGTTTTCATCCAAAGTTGTTACAGAAGCAAAGTGATCATGTCACCTGATCAGGCGGCCGGAGTTAACCAATTGGCTCCTAGGAATTACGGTTTATACTGTTTGAGTTCCTGCGATTTGAATTCGCCATTCGTAATGATGAATTCAGATCTCATCAACGGGGACAGCACCATTGTGAAACTTATTTCGGTGCAGTTTAACACGGCAGCACACAATCGTAACACCAATTTGCAATAGCAACGCCAACTCGTTGAAAGAAATAGTTTTTTTTAACCCTCTAGTTACTGTGTTACACTCTGTAACTACTCAAGATTTAGAGGACAGCTTATAAAGTGATCCAATTGTAATGAAATGTTCAGTCAGTTATCGAAAAGTCAAACGATGAAGGAAGTAATTTTTTTTTTCCTTCGGATTTTCAAATATTCAAAATTCATTATCCGAATAGTTACATGGAAAAAAAGATTTCTTAAATGCCCAAATCAAGATTAATATTATAAAATGCAAATTTATCTTACCACTAGCCTATTTAGAGTCAGTACTTAAAGTCTAATCCAGATCCTACAAAATATCTATTCACCTAGAGGTGGATCCAGAAGAAACCGACGGGGAGGGGGATCGACCCGAGGGGGTAAACAATTGTTTTTTCTTCGAAACATGACGTTTAACTATTTGTTTATTTCATTCATTATCCATTCTAATGTAGTCCTTAATCCAAAAATAAACTCAGGTAAATATTAACTCAGATATCAAATTCAAATTGTAGAGTAAAAACTTAAGACTCCCGTCTACCGTCCATTTTGATTTTGTGAACGTAATGTTAATCTTATGGAATTTCGACTACCACTCTCAAATCTTTACTATGTTATCTATTTGAATGCAATATTATTAAAATATTATTAGTCTCTTATTAAAATTTTCGCTATTTATAAATATTATCAAATCTAATTCGCCCCTTTTCAATATTTCTAAGCTAATTTACATAAGAAGAATTCCTCGAGTCAAATCACGTGATATGAAAGTTCCCAAGGGTTAGTTGAAGGATAAATGGGTGGATGAAACCCGTTATATTAGTATAGCTCAAAATTTACACTAACGTAAATACAATTCTTGGGGTTGTTAGATTTGATTCTCGAAAAGGCATTGAAAAGTTTTAATTATTACTAAGAAATAACCGAGATATCTGGATAAAATTTATTCTGCATTGTAATTGATACTTGTGTACATAATGCTGCAAATTACAGCTATTCATGTTGATTTATTTGGTTTCAGGAAGCCATAAATCGAATAATAGAAACAAAACCTTCATTTTTATTTATTATTTTAAGACTTCTCTACATAGTTACCAACCAGAGTTATACATTTCTCCCAGCGTTTTTTGACTTTTCGAAGGTCATCGTTGTAGAACTCGACAAATTGAACTCTACATTCGCCATACTGCGGGTGACTTCAATTTACGGCTTCCTGAAATCAACTGAATAAACACGAACAGCTGTAATTGTACTACATAATTACATAAAAATAAGCTATAATGCAGAATAAATTTGATACAGACCTCGAAACCTCAAAGTATAATTTTTACTCTTATATTTAATTTCACCCTTTTAGACCTCAGAACTTGCAATGTTTGGGGCAAGGAATCAAAAGAGCTAAGAAATATTCAACTAAAATATTATTCGTCGATATCATTGTGAAAATGTGAGATAAGTGAAAAAAAAGCAAAAACTCCTCTTACTTCTCCAAAGTAAGGTAGGCCAGGCTTGAAGTAATCATTATTTCCTTCCAGTCCTAAGAATGTCAAAGTGAGGGCTGAATGGGTGATATCTATTGTTGAAGACGAATTGGCTTCGATACCTGAAAACAAGTTGACAAATGTTAGAGCACCATATTTAGACGTAGGTTCGACTGCGTGAATATAAATAAAATCGCTCACTAACCTGTTCCATTTTCTTTAACTTTAGCAAACACTTCAATAGTTCTGAATCCGAATTCGTGAGTCTGCATTAAGAGATCCAGGGTATGAATTTTGATAGTTTCGCAACCGGATATCTGCAAAGATAAGTACTTTAAGTGTGATATTTATAAGATTTTTTTTGAGATGATTATGTGTGAAAGTGGAACAAATATAAACGAGACATTTTAAACCCCAATTTTTTTGTATTTTAACGTTTCTGATTCGTGACGAAGGTTTTGGACCGAGCGTGAATAGCATGAGACATGAACTGAGAAAATTAAGACAAATGAAAACATCACGAGTCAGTACGAGAAGGGGTCAATTTTTAGAGTTATAAGAATTTTCCTATTAGATACTGATTCAAAGCGAATATATCTTTAATTAAATTTTTTGTTTATGTTGAGTATTTTAATATCTTTAGGGATGTCAGGACCCTTAACTTTCGAAAAATGTGTCTAAAACGCTTTTCCCCCCCAAACTTCTGTATAATGCATAATAAACAACAAAAAAGGACGGAACTTTTTTTGCTGAGTTTGAAATGATTTTGTATGTGTTATTTGATAGTTAAATTATAAAATTTATTATTATTTTTTAAAAAAATTATTGTCTGTACTTGAAGAATTAAAATTTTTTATCAAGAAATGTAAGTTTCACTTCACGTTAAACTTACAGTTAAAATATTATGCGAATATCACCAAAATAGTCTAAAATTAAACGTAACCTTTGCTTTCAGGTGCTGAACTTTCAGGTATTTTCAAACAAAAAGTATTTAATTGTTTTTAAAAAAAGTTTAAAGTTTAAAATTTTTGAAAATTAAAATTTTTTTAAAAAAATAATTTTTGTGCAATTACACTAAATTTAGGTTTAGGTTTTAGATCATAATAATTAAAAAGTATGTCCAAAGTTTCATTTATTTCTAATTATTAGTATTTCATACGTTTTACATGAAAGTTTGAAAAAGCATGTTTTGAGAAAAATGACTTTAAAGTTAGAAATTTGAATATTTTCATACCTACTATAATTGAAGACATAAAAGACTTCTCATTAAATAATTAAGTCATTAATTTACAATTATATATATTATATATATATGCAGCTGTTTCGACATTTTCGGCATTTTGAAATATACACATATTTACAAAATGTAACAGTATTATTGACTTAAATTTAGGTTTAAGTTATACAAAATAAACCTTTTTAAGGTACATAACCACCATCATTTATATATAACTCATTCTACTTTATCTATCTTGTCTAAAATGTAAAAAAAAAAAGAAAAAAAATCGTGAAAAAATATTGTAAAGCTAAAACTTTGAATAATTTAAAATTTATTTTAGTCATTCATAAAAGAAAACCTTTATATTAGTGAAAAAAATCTTAATTTTAACATTCTACACCTATAAGTGACAATCTATCTACAAATCTAAAAGTAATCTACACTTTTGACTTAGTCACTATACTTAGTCTTTCAAAGTGACTTCACTTTGAATGGCTATATCTTTGTAACTGATAGAAATATCAAAAAATGGTCGGTATCAAACTATTCAGAATAATCCAAATTACATAAAAATATTATTTAAAAAAAAATCAATTTTTTGAAAGTTTTTAGGCTCCTTACACCCTTTAAATAAATACACTCGTTGTCTATATAATTATATAACACTTCACGATATCTACTTATTTTTAGGCTTAATATTATTCCATTCCTTAGGACTAAAATTTATAAAACACACACGCACACACACACACACACGCACGCACGCACACACACTTATATATATATAAGGAAAAGGAATTAAATTTGTGTTTACGTCCACAAGAACTGTATCCCGTAAAGCAAATTACAATTTCACAGATATTTACATTTCGGCTCGTATTGCAACTGTTTTCGAGCATCACTCTGGTCTATTCACCTTGCGTCGTCTACAAACCATTCGGATTTCGTCGAGCTGAATGGCACGGGAAGTGGTTAATAAAAATACATAAATAGTGTGTCTCATTCAAGACCATTCGTATATTTTTCCCATAGCGACAGTGATAAGTTATTTAAAGTTGTAACATAACCCAGTGTTGCTTCCTTCTCCTTTCGTTTAGGATTCATTGATCAACACAATCGCTAATGAATTAAGACCTAGCAATTACTCAAATCGAGTTTATTAGGATATTAACATAGAATAGCACAAGATACTTAAAATAAAGCCTGTGGATTTAATTCCGACCAACATCGGAATCTAAATATAAATATTATAACAACATATTTAACTGATCCTAACCAATAAGGTTTGAGACTAAGATTCTAATTATTTTCGATTTTTTGTCTCATTACTCAGCGTAGGCACGATTTCCGATGTCATCGTTGATAACTTCCATTCACTCTCTCCTCACCAACGATAATATTAAATTCTTTGCTGCTTATAAATGTATCCCCTCCATCCTATTCACTACATTTCAATAATTATATTTTAATTTATGTAAGTAGCATTTCATTGATTGGGAGAGACTGTCAATTCAAACAACATCACAGCGAAGTCCCAAATGGCCAGTTGAAGGCAGAAATGCGATATATCAAGCTATAGAATTTAAATAGCCGTTCGGAATCGTTTTATTTTTCATATGTTCCTATACTGAGGTGCGAAGTAGCAGGCTTCTATGCGGTACATCTTGGGTAACTCCAAATCTGCTACAACCACAGCGAGTCTTCTATTGTCTCGCGTTTCCACCTTGCTACAGGGCACGACCACCTTTAAGGGTACCATCACCGTATCGGTTGGGTTCCTGACGAGATATTCCGTTATGTCGGCCCTCCAGTACGGATGGTGATCACCTACACAACCTCCCCGAACTCGATAATCTGCCTGAAAACTATTTACCCTCTACCGAGAAGTTCGGCGTCGACTGGCTGAATAATCACGTATAGTCATAGACTAAATAAATGAGTAAAATAAATGTTCACACACATATACTTAGTCGCTAGACTTTCGAAACATAACGGTCTGATATGGATTCTTTTTAGTTTTAGTTTTATTAACGTCGTACTAGAAGAAACACGAGTGCTATTGGCGACGGACCTCGTAATTTTGAACCACGGTCAAGTGACGAGGACGACACCTGAGCTGGAACCCCCCTCTCCTAACTTCCTCACCACGCCAACGGGAGGATTTTGGGCCCCGACAGATTTAACGTGCATCTTCCCCGGCTACACGGCGGGTATTATGTGGCTCAGGCTTGAACCCGCGACTGAACGAAAACCGCTGGCCGCGAGTCTGAAACCATGACCACTAGGCTACCGCGGCCATCCGCCCGAACTGGAACGGCACTCAAATATTGAAAACGTTCCATTTAAAAGCAAACGCTCGGTTATTTACTGGAAAGGTTCTCACTACTGTTTTTCGAGATTCGCGGGTTGTCTTGTACTTCGAATTTTTTCATGACCACGTTCTTTCAATGTGGTATACTACTGTGAAATTTTGGAGAAGATAGAAATAGGATATCGATCCAAAAGACGTTCCGATTCGATTCATTCAAATCCTTCTTCAGGACAAAGCAAGACCCATTCACAACTAACACACATAATTAAAGAAACTTCACTGGATAGTATCTGAACATCCCCCCCCCCCTGGTCACCTTCGGATTAGCCCCTCACTGAACCACCAAAAGAAGAAAGACTTTTTTAAATCAAAAATATAGATGTAGACGATTATTCAAAAAAAAAAAAAAAAATCTCGACTTCGAAGAATTATTATTACAAAACTAAAGAAATTCCAACCTTTTTGGACAAATTAAATGAAAAAAATAACACTTAACATTTTATAAAATTATAACTTCTCAATGTGACCACCAGAAGATACATTAGCGTATCTAGTCGATAACGTAACTCATCCCAATGCTCCCCCCCCTTCTTTATGTCTGTCAGAACGGTTTGAATTCCTAAGTTATTCGCTTTTTCATTTCGCCAATGTTCGTCGGTAGTGGCAGGAAAAATCACTTTGTCTTTTAAATAGCTTCAAAGAAAAAAAATTAGCTTGAATTTAAATCAGGGCTTTTTAAGGTTCACTGATTGAGAACCAGTTCGTCATGCTCTGAGTCCAAAAAGGTTGCAGCTTTTTTAGTTTTGTATTTGTAGCTGTTCAAAGTTGGGATATTCTCTTGCGCATCCTCTGCATTTTAATTTTAAAGATCAATAACAAGAGCATAAAATTCTTTCTTGTATTCCTTAAATATTATCTTTTAGTTATGAACTCAATAAAATTGTTTACATTATAAAGTACCTAAACTCTTAAAGATATTCATATTATTTTATAAATGAACTAATTAATATATTACGATTTTGAATAAATTATAACTTAGAATTTTAGGTTGTTCTGCTAAAATTTAAGAATCATGATATTTAATCGAAAAATTTATAAGCATAATACACGATGTATATACATTTATAGCGAATACATAATATGTAACATACAATCGTAATATATAATTAATAAATATTTGTAATCAAAATAATTCTCTAAATCTCTTACAGGTATATTCACAATATTTATAAATAAGTTATAAAATAGATCCCATTGACCAAAATGTTCTCAAGTTTGTTATTAAATAGGAGTTTGTTGGAACAGAGTGGTTAAAATTCAAATGACAGTATTCGGAGGCCCGTATATTCGGTTTTATCGAACAGATTTGATTGAAATTTCACGAGAGACGAGCTTTCCGGAGGGGGAATTTCTTTTGGTCTAGATGTTAACAACATTCCAGAAAGCGACTGGACACGTTTTCTTCGGAACGACAGATCAAGGATTAAACTCCTCTCCGTTGCTCATAGCCAACCGATCTCCTCCCCCGATGCAGCGGGAAAAACATCGTTCCCGCCGAAGTACAACTCAAGACTTAAACACTAGATGACAGCACAGCTTAAAACTACTGGCTGGATGCACCCTGGACGCAAAAAAATGTGCCTATGTGTCTCTCTCAAAGACAACCGCCCATTAATCACAACCGGTTATAAACCGACTACGGCGCGCGCATCAAATATGCCAGCTATCTCAACTAAAGACAGCTGATGACGTTTAATGGAATCTGCCCCAAAATGAAATAATATAACAGGGAGGAGTAAATATTAATTGCAGAAAGGGCTGGAAAAGCAATATTCGCTTCAATACCGTTCAAAGTATTCCTCTTTGTATCATCAAGATAATACTAGACAGGGGCGACTCTCTTCAACAACAACGATAGAAGTTGAAACGCATTAACTGTTAATGTAATTTTTTCTAAAATTTTATGTCGAAGTAAGTACTTAGCTGACAATTCTTACAATACATTTTTTTGCAATTTTACAAAAAATATTTTTTTGGAATTATAGCACAGAAAATCTTATCCAAATTATATAGATTCAACAAAGAATTAAGTTTTGCTGGATAAATGTTATTTATATTTTATGATTAAATAAACGCGAATAAATAAAACAGACTTATAAAGTGCAATATAAATATATGAAAGAACTTTTAAGTCATAAAATCTAATGGCTCTAAAAACAAACAATTTCGTGACATTAGAAAAAAAAATTACTTTTCTGAATTATTAGCAGAAACTCGTCATAATCAAAAATCAGTGATTTATTTGTTGAACAGGTAAAATGTTACTTAAAACTCCCGTCTACTAGCCATTTTGATTTCTTGAATGTAGTGTTAATCCAATGGAATTTCAATTTTCCGCCAAAAACAAACCACTTTAGCTATTTGAATGTAATAAAGTGCACCTTGAAGAGCATAAAAATAATTAAGAATTCGGCAGGCTTATGTTTTCTCCTCGACTTTTGAAAATATTTAAAAATGTTTTTAAAAGACTTGAAAACCAACTAGATTATCCTTAAAACAGACGTAAATATATTTAAAAAATCAGAGGAAAAATAAATCCCGAAACAACCTTCATTGATCATTTCGAATGTACTTTATTGCATTCAAATAGACCAAACAGTAAAGATTTGAGGATAGTAGTCGAAATCCCACAGGAATAACATTATGTTAACGAAATCAAAATGGCCGGTAGACGGGACCCTTAACGACTGATTTTACGCGGCTTGATTGAAAAGTAATGCCTTCATAACCATAACTTTTTATTTTTCAGGGAATTTTTAAAACTCTTTTTGTATTCGATAGCTACATGTCTCCTTTATTTACTTTTGTTTATAAGTGTCGCTGGTTAACTGAGAACTGAAGATGATGGCAAGCCACATGAAGATGAAACTGAAGCAGAGAGGCGTTATTATATCAGACAATGCGACTTTTACCTCTTGCTGAAGGTTAAAGAACCCCTTATTGGACATCAGTTTCGTTCTCAAACCAAGAGAAAACTGCAATTAAAGCCCGGTGTCAACTACCATTACTGAAATTCTTTCCCGTACACGTTGTGGCAAGTATATGGAAATGGATGGAGACCATGCCGAAAAGTAAACAATGCATGACATGGAGGATACATGTAGCTTTCGAGTCAACAACAATTGTAAAAATCGAGTATCAAATAAAAAGGTTCAAGTCATGGCTGCATTAATTTTCCATCAATTCTCGTAATAAGTTAATTTTCCTAAAATTCTTAACAATTCCTTTTTCATGATTTTGTTGAATTAGAGATTCGCGGTTGTTTCTCACCAGTCCCGAATGCTTGACAGAGGGAATAGCGGATCGCTTCCTCTCCCAAGGATACTTCTTGTACGTGACTTTCATCTTGAAAGTACCATCTACCTTTTTACCGTAGGTGTACCTGCAAGAAGAAATTATATATAAGAATACATTGAGATGATAAATACTCCTAGTCTTAATGGATAGACCCAAACCCGAGGGAGAGATAATCTGCAAAGTCTCAGCAATACACTGATCTTTGAGAATATGCCACACTCCCTCAGATTTTAAAGGTCCTAAGACAAGCGAGAGAACATAAAATACCTAATTTAAGGCTTTTTTTTTTGTGACGTTTCGGTTTTAAGATTATCCGTAGAGTTTAGGATTTTTGTGTGCCTATTAATGATATTGCAATCATTTTATTGAACTCTAAAATTGTTGTTTTTTTTTTTTTGGTCAAAAGTCTTTTTTTCTCTTTGATTTTTCAGATATATTTGGTACCATTATAGGTATTATTTTTTAAAAACATCATTCCATAAATATACAAAACACTTTATTCCTCATATATATAACAAAAACAGTGAATCTACTTTTTAATGATATTACTGTATACTTTCTATGAAAAGAAAATTATAGAACTTTGTAATTTTGAAGATTTTATTTATTTTTTTCTTCTTTTTCCATATAAAAAATTATTTTTTTAAAATTTAGGTATCGCTTAGAGAAAAAAATATTTTTGCTTCAATATATGAAAAGTACCCTTTATAGAAGCATAAAAAAATTTGGAATCATATTGTGTAATAGCTTTCTTTAAAATGGTATCTAAATGCAAATGTAACTCACAAAACATGTTCATATTCTACTAAGAGGGTAAAAAAACTTTTTAGAGGGAAAAAAAATTATTTCGAAGTCCTATAGAATGATTATAATATCGTTATAGACACATAGAAAATCGAAACTCTACTAATTTTATGGAAATATATAAATCACAAAAACAAGGAGTCTTAGGTATGGTATTCCAAAATTCCTTGTATATCCTGACATCCTTAAGCTCAATTAATATTCCTATTTTTACTAAAAGCTTATTTTCTATAAATATGAAGGCCGACCAAATAAAAGTGGGATTGCAAAGTGTGTGCCATCGTTTAAAGAGACAGAACATTGCGCATACGTCAAGAGACAGTTCTACGTGTAGGAAAGCAGGTAGTATGGTCGGAACCCGTCAGTTGTCTCCGAAACTGCTTGAAAGTAAGGCAATCGGTGCCGGTGTTCTATCTAAAAGGTTTTCATTAGAAGGATTGGGAGAGCTTCATTATTTTACAACAGTTTATTAATGACTTGGACAGACACACGCAAAAAGACAAATAGTTCAAATCAGAAGGTGGGGTGAATTATCGTTCTAGATAGCAGTTCGAATTCGACGCATTCGCAGCATCGTCATGTTCTCTAGTTCTGTTTATTTTCTCCGAATTCGACTGGCGTTGCCAATCGCAGTTTAATAAACTATACAAAAATAATTGAGCCGGTTAGATCACGGATGTCTCCAAGCGTAGTCAAAGTAGTTGCTCAAAGTGATTATTCTATTACACAGTATTCCATGCCTTCATGTGGTTATTGCGTGTAAAAATTTGTTGCAATGATGTCAATGGGAAATCCACGATCAGTGCTGGAGTAATCCTAACCCATCTCTCGCGATTATAATGTCTTTGGCCAGCTTAAGAAAAGCCTGAATGGAAAATTGTTAGCAAACGATATTGGTGTTCTTCAGACAAACCCAGAAGGTGCAATCCTCTCGTAGACCCTTGTCCTTTACGCAACATTCTTTATAGTGTATACTTAACGCACACTGCTACCATTAAATCTTTCATCAAACCAACAACAGTCCCACTTTCACTTGGGTAACAATTATATATTGATTTTAACTGATAGGGCTTCTTTCCTCATATATAACAGAATTTAATTTTAAAAAATAAATTTAATTTAAATGCCGATTTCTTAAATTTGGGATTTTTAGAGCTCTAAATCGAAGTGAGCAGAGGTTGTACTTTCGAGATTCATTGTAACAGTTATCACTTGAATTAAAAGAAAATTCTCTTTCCTTGGTAGTGATTATTGTGTGGGCTCAATAATCACAAGAATATTAAGAAATCAACTCAAGGGTCTTATTAACTATGCTTCTAGGTTCTCTAGTGATTTAGCTGCTTTAAACTTCAACTCATTTGATCCCATAGATAATGTGTACTTGTGGGCTCCTTAGGAAACCGGATTCCGGCAATTCGTATCACCTCAACATGTATCTCTACTGCCTCGAGTTTATCGAAAGTAAATTTGTCATCATTTTGGCAAGTTTAAGAATTTTCCATTGTAGAAATATGATGGACATATTTTAAGTATTTTACTGTATATTAATCGAAAATTAAATGAATCAGAAAATTTCATACATAAGCTCATACTCTATTTTCAAAGATGTTTAACCGTTTGAATGTTTTCTTAGATTTTTCGTGAATTTCTAGTTATTCATGTGAAATATTGTGGCTATCAGTTTCATCCTATTTTGCATAAGGATACCGAATATCCACTTATAATCTCACTTTTAGTTATCCAATATATTATTAGCTCCCTTTTCTTAAAATATTCTAATGTGGGTGCTCCACCATACAATGTATGCTTGGGATAACAAATAAGTATAGTTAGACTACAGAATCGAATGAGTGACATTCAGAAACGTTGTTTGATTATTCCAGTTTGTTATTAAACGGTATTTCATCAAATCAATAATATTGTTTACAACGACAATCATTGTTAAACTTGCCACACTCTTGGGCAAAAAATATGACAGTATTTAAATTTATAAATAAATTGGATAAATTTGAAGGAAATGAATACATAATTTAAGGACACTTGTGGTGAACAATTACATTTGGGTACAATTGATTTGAGTACTACAACAACTATCCCCTCATTGTCACGTAAAGTGCTAGCTGTGGAAAAAAGTTTGAAAATTTCTGATCTCGAATAGTGATGTATATATATTAATGTGAAGTAATGCAATAACTTTCTAATCTCTTCCACAATGTACACCTTAGTTAGTTATGATTTCTAAGTTAAATATATTACTAATTTCATGACTAAAAATCTCATACACCCTCAAAATACAATATATGCGAATAATATTTTCTGTCTAGCCTTTTTCTTCGGCAGTAGTTTGTTGGTGATATACATCTAAGACACAAATTAAAAATGTTTTTAACGTTTGATTGTGAATTAAATTTATCAACCTCCCCTTGTAATAAACTGAAGACTACTTTCAAAATATTTGTGAAGACTTGGGAACAAAAATGTACTACGTTTTCCTTTCTCTTACGAATTGGTCAAATACACTTGAAAATAAAATGTTATGGGAAATCAAGCACATATATTTTTAAAGTGTATTATAATTCAAAAATAAAAAAAAATATTTAGAGGTTTTATTTATTTTTCTGATTATTGAATTGATTATTTGAAAGGAAACTAATTGTTTTATTAACTGATGCACAACTTCTTTACCAAAATATAGAAAAGCATTATTATTACAATGAAAATACCAAAACCGTGATTTTGAAAAAGTGTCTATATTAACACCACGATAATACCATCGTAAGCATTTCCGTGTCAAGTACCGCTAGCAAAATATCTTTCACAATCATACTAATGTATTAAATTAATATTAATGTAATTAATTTTTAATCCTCATCGCACCGATAGATTACGAATCAATGAATGGGTAATTATTATTGTGCCTCAACTTTTTAATGACATAATTATTTTCTTTCTTTTGACTACTTACCTTGTGAATAACTAAGCTGTTTCAAAAAGGAAATTTATCCATAATATGGCATTATACTCACCAAGCACAAACCTCAACAGGAATAACATCTGCATCAGCCATAACGTAAGAAGGAGGCTTAACTTTCACTTCAAATTTAGGTAAAACTAAAAAAAAAAAAATTTAACAATGAACATTATTTAAAGTTTTAACAAATTAATTATAAATTTAATCAAGTGGCTTAAATTAACTGCGCTTCAGAAGGAAGGCTATTGGGATTGGACCTTATAATTATGAATCATGGATAAATGTTGTGAGCGACATTTTATTATAAAAGATGTTACAAAAGAATTTCCCAAATTTGAAGAGCTATTGTTACAAAACTCAAGCTTGTACCCTTTCGGGGGAAATTAAATTTAAAAACAACATTTTAAAGTTTATAAAATTATAAATGTTTAGTGTGACCATCACCAAGAACGATATAAAGTCGAAAATAGAACTCATCCCACACATTTTTCAGCATTTACAGCGTTACGGTTTGAATGGCTGAAATTATTTGTGTTTTCAGTTCGCCAATGTTTGCCGGTACAGGTAGAATAAATATTTTAAATGACTTCAGAGGAAAAAAAAATCACCGCGAATCAAACATAATTTGAAATCGTTTTTACATAATACAGTGTAATGTAAATTTTAGCCAAAAGCATTTAATAATTTTAAAGAAAAAATTTATAAAAAAATTCCGATTCTCTTACATTAATACGCATTGCATAATATATTATATTCTTGATAAAATACGCAAAATAAAAAAGGATGTTTTATTTTATTTGGGAATATCTACAAAATTAAATCTAAATACGTGAACTTGTTTAATTAGTTTCTATGCTTTTAGTAAAAAGAAAACATTAATAAAGGCTCGTATGAAATGTGTTAAACATGTAAATTTGTATTCTACTCTTATTTGATTTCCTAATACACAGTAACAAGAATCAAAATAAAAAGAAACTTTTCATGAAAAAAATCTTTGTAAATCATTCTTAGACTTGATAAAATTAATTTCTCTCTCTCTCTCTCCACACACACACACACACACACACACACATTATAATAATATATATAATTAATTTTACACAAATATGTATAAACCTGCTGTAGTAAAACATCTTCGAATCAGCCTTACAATTTAAGCCTAAAATACATGTTGAGAATCAAAAATATCCTTTCGAAAAATTATAAATGAATAATCAAAATTTTTTATGTATTATTATACACATTATATTAGCACTTCTTTTGCTTTCTTATTAATACCTAATAAAAATGCGGGAATTTTAATATTGGTTTATAAATTTAAAGATAAAATACATTAGGATTGAAATAAAAAATAAAATGAAATGGAAAACAATTCCTTTTTCGATTCCATTTGTGTGTGGGAATCGATTACGAAACGGACATGAATCGATTATGCCACAGACAAAAGAACCTTAAGATCTAACGGTCGAAGCCTCCCACTCTATGGTTCGGAATCGTTTACCTTAATATTTACTGTTCCACAACTTGGTTCGTCATGCCCACTAGAAGACTTACTAAAGCAAGTATTTTAGTTCGAAGACCTAGTTTACTATACCTTTCAACCTGCCTGCGGAAAGAGTTCGTTTTTTCCCGTTCCAGTTGGTTTCTGAGGGCGCCTAGAGCGCGGAGCGCTCTTCTAGCCCGAATATTCAAGAATACATGTTCCTTTGGATAAAGATGGGTATTTCATTCTTCTTCGTGGTTTCTTGAATGATAATAGAAATATTTAGAGAAATTGGTCAAGTAGAAATGCTATTTCATGACAAAACAACCAGAGACACTAGTGATCCCTGGTGGCTGAAAGAGTCTCTAACAGATGCAGGAAGTTGCTTTCAGAAGTCTTGAGTGAAAACTTTAGTTCTTGAGTAAAAAATGAGATGGAGCATTTCTATTGGTCGAGAGGGGATGTACATTCATACGGCTATTGGCTGCCCATATTGTAGTTAAACTTAGTATATTATATAGGGTGGGAGGGATTACCACCAATCGTTTCCCCCCTTCATCCTCAGTTCTCCTAAAGCCGTTTTTGAATCGATCCTGTTCTTTCATTCTTATTACAATCTCTGCGATGAGCACTAACGGAGGCTCATGTGTGCGCTCGTAGGTTATTAGCTTGGAGGGAAGGAAGGATGGGTGCGTGTTGCTAGCCCTGTTCATTGAAGGGGGGGGGGGGGCAGGGAACATTTCCATTACGAAAGCAGACCACCAAATCAAGTAAAATCGTTGGCAATATCTTCGGATTTCTCCCTAGGTGTATGTCGTCCATAACACGTCGTGTCAAAGATTATACACTTGAAAAGTTGCCAGTTAAAAAATCTTCTTTGGAATTCAAATCAATTTTTGATTCTTTCTTTTGCTTAAAATAATAAATACTATGACAAATCAAATAAAACTATTGAGATTGAAATTCGACTTACCATACTTTTCGACTTCGAATTTCTGAGCACTGGACACCTGATTGATGTTGGTCTTAATGTTCCACGTTCCCAAGGTAGGTTCGCTAGACAGTGGAAGTTCTAATTGAACCATACCTGAAATTGTAAAATAAAACTTATTAAGAACCTTTAAGCAAGTTTTTCCAAAGATTAAAATATAATCCTCATGTTCGTGAATAGCTTGTTTAAACATTTTCGAGATGTCCGGGAACTTATTAAGATTTTAAATTCATCAATAATTTTTTTTAGAAAATAAATAACACTGGTCTTTTTTCGATAGAAATTAGTAAAAGAACGTTTCAAAATTACTCTGCTTTAAAAAATAATTCTATCAATTTAGGCTTGTAAGATATTCCTAGACATCTCTATAATAAAAGAAATTTATATATATTAGATAGAGTATTAATTTTTTGTTATTACGAAACTTGAGTATATGATGTAAAAAATTTAAATTAAAAATAAATTTCTTTTAGAGGAAAAATTCATATAAAACATGAGTTGTTGTTAAATGTGTAACTCCTTTTACTATTATGTCAAATTGTATTGTCATGGTCTAGAGCTCGCTGCAACGTTGGTTCAGTCGAAACGTGAGTTCAAGTCCTAATTCACTAAAGATCCTTTATTTTTTAAAAACAATTATTAAAGCATTCATTACAACATTAAAATTAAAGCAAACGAAAAAATATTGAAGTGGGCAATAATATTATTTTCGAATATTAAAATTAAAGCAAAGGAATAATCATTAATTTGGATACTTTTTTAGCTAAATGCAATTATTGCTGCCGCAAAATGAAAGTAAACAAGTCCGTGCATTTCACTTTTTATTTTGAAATGCGGTTAACTATGACGTTTTGTGGAAGACTAAAGCAGAGGACCCCGTGATGGCTAAAAAAAGTCAGTACTAAAACCTTCTAAGGATTACATTGAATAAAATTATTTGGAAGTGTAATATTTATTGATTTAGAAAAAAAAAAGATATTTATTTTAAAGTGAGATATTTTTATTTATTTAAAACTATATATATTTTTAATATTAGAAGGTTGTAAAACTAAATATATTAATTATTTTTGATAATATATTCAGCCAACAATGCACTGAGCGTATCTAACAGCTTCATATAACATAAAGATTCGTATTTTAATGTTACTTCGGACCATTAGGTATCCTCAGTGTAATGTTTGATTGTGGTTCGAAGGTATAGTGAAATGAGTTACGCCTTTTAAAACTTAACAAAACTTTATTTATAGATTAAAATAGGCTCGTAACACTCCTAGGGAGGCCTAATCAACTGCTCCTCTGCTACTGAGACCTTCAACTGACCCCACAAAACTGACCCTTATTTTAATGATTCTGCAGCGAAGGAGCTGGTAGGAGCGCATTCTTCTGATACACTGGACCAGGGTTCGAAACAACTGCTGCCGACGCCCAAGAGCATCAGCTCTTTCCTCCTCCACCGGGCAAGGGGTAGAATAGCATCCCCCAATGCCTCGGAAAGAACGTCCTCCGCGAAGTGATGACTCAGGACTTTAACACTAGATGGCAGCACAGCCAATAAATACTTATTGCATATACTCCCGACGAAAAAAACACTTGCCTCTGTACGTTTAACTAAGACAAACGCACACAAACCTAGTGATATTCCGGCTCTGGCGCACGTGTCGACGAGACCCGCCACTCAAGACGAGACAGCTGATGACTCAAATGGAAACTGTCCCAAGCAAAACTAAATTCAACAGGGAGGGGATGTATATCAATAGGACAATAATGGCTGAAAAAAAAAGCAATCTTCTGTACAAACCAATGTTTCTCTTCGTATCATCACGATGATACTGGAGGGGGAATATGCAGCGACTCTCGTCAATAACAGCGTCAGAAGTTAAAACGGCTTACTCAACAGCCAGAATAGACGTCTCTTCAGCCTAGTTGGTAGAGGCACAGCAAAAAGCGACTGGTCAACATTCTTCGGACCCATTGGTCCTGGGTTTGAAACAGCTGTCTCATCAAGGTCACCACCAACTACTCTCTCCCCCCTCCACGAGTTCCGGGGTAAAAAAACATCCCCCGATGCCTCAGAGAAAAACGTACTCTGCCGAAATTCGATTGTGGATTTTCCGACCTTTAAAAATATTCTAAAATGTTTTCGAAAATCGCGGGGAGAAAATGTAACCCCGCAGAAGCCTTCGTTTTACTTATTTATTTTTATCTATTTGAATACAATTGATCGCATTGAAATAGATAAAACAGTAACGATTTGAGCACGGTAGTCGAAATTCCGTAGGATTAACATTACGTTCATGAAATCAAAATGGTTAGTCAACTGGAGCCTTAAGTCGTTTTTCTACGTAAAAAAGTTCTCGTTACGAAGCAAAAAATACGGTAATTAGCTTTTTTAATAGTAAAAGTATTCTGTTATTACAGAAATCAAAATAAATTTTTATCTTAAAGTTATACATTGAATATTAGTTGAATAGAAAATAGTTCCTATTTCATACTTAAATATATATATATATATAATTAAAATTGCTTTCGCTTAAGATATGTAGATGAATCACGTCTACTTTTAAAAAAATATTTATCTTTCTCTTCCTGTTTAAATTTTAATATTTTCGTCGGCTCTTTGACTCTTACGATAAGGTCAATTTTTCATCACATTCCTATCGAGTTATTTAGTTAAGGAGCTGGATGTCGTAATTGTTTGAACTGGTCAGATAAACTGTGAGTATGTATTGGCGATAAAATACCGAAGTGTACGCATTATTTGGAGTCGAGCTATTTAGGAAATGCATTTTACATTTTGCTAATAATATCAATCTTGATGCTTCGGGAATAAGTATGTGCTCCTCCTTCGTTTCACACAGTACTTAATTTATTGGGTTTTAAAGGGACTCACACGCAAAATTACCAAAAGAGTCAATATTTTGATTTTTATTTAGTAATATTCTTGGAATTATTATCTTTCTATTGGTGAATTACTTTTGTATGTACGATAATTAGAAGTTGGAGGAAGTGAAGTTGAAAAATGTAAACAAACAAATTTTGAAACTTGATCATGCCCCCTTCTTTAGAGATGTCAGTAATATTTTGATGTTTTTTAATAACAAATTTTTAAAAACTAATTTCATTTTCCTTTAATCAAAACCGAAGCGTTTTGATGTTCTTTATTACAATTCTAATTACGAGCGATTACAATTCCTACAATTACAATTTTCATTACGAACGGTTTGTTGATATCTCATGTTTTGCTTGTAATATATTTCTTTTATCACGCTAATTCTCTCTTACTCTTTCTAATATATTAAGTTTTATATTAATAATTCCATAATTATGTTCTTATTCATGATATATTTTCAAACAAATACAACAGTACGATATTATATGAATCAAAAAATTTTTTTAAGGATTTTGTTTTATAAATGTATGAAATATTTTCTTTCTTTTTTTTTCTTGTACGTCAGATGCAAATAATACTCTGAAAAAAGTTATCAATCATACATTCACAAATTATTATGAATGCGTACTGTAATTATACAAAAATGCTATTACTTCTAAAACACCCATGCGACTACTGTTTTAAAATGGTATATTAAGTTAATTGAAATATATAGGATTTTTTTTCAGAGTTATAAACTTTAAAATAATCTTTATTAGTTTGTGGAATGCACTATAAATGCTACTCCTTCCGCGAATATTTACCAATCACTTCCATTTCTTTTCTACGTTATGTATAACGCATGCGACAAATTTAAGGATTCATTTTGTAATAAAATAAATATTTTTTTTTACAAAAATTAAAATGTAGGGGATTTCGGGTTTTTTTTCTGAATTTTAACATACATATCAATATTTTTACTTTTTATTCCAAAATTAAATAAGCTAAAAAAAGTATCTTATAGTAAAATAATTCTTTAAAAGTGTTTAAAACATCCTTGAGAATATTAGAAAATTTTTACTTTAAAATATTAATAAATACAGAAGGATCAGAGTTTTGTAATTTTCCAAAGTTTTTTCCAAGAAATTAATTTTTTTGTTTAAATGTGTTATTATTAGCGATTTTCTAGTAATCCGGTGATGCTCTGATCTGATAAAGTTTAATATTATCTCGAGAGAGTATTGTATCGACTATTTTTTTCTTTTTAGCCACCCCAGGGGCTAAATGTCGGACCTGACGACTTTTCAAAAATTCATCTCATTTTTGCGTACATTTTTTATGTCGAACGAACGAACTTAATAACAAACTTAGTTTTCAAAATGAACTTAACGAACGAACCAGGTTCAGAAATACGTCATTATAAATTTCTCCAGAATGTTTTATTGGATTGAAATAAAATATATGCAATATTTGTCTGATACAGACTTTCACCACTAATGAACTAAGTTTCCAAAAATATGTCGCAACAAATTTCCCCCAATATTTTTATTGGATTTAAGCGAATTGCTATTGTTTGACTATTGTTTCAGGTGGATCACATTTAGCGCGCCAGATCAATTTTTTATCCTTTGCTTCAATTTTAATTACATTTAGCTTATATATATATATTCAATTTAATAATTTATCGCTTGCATTAATCTTCATTACATGTAACTGATACAATATTCAATTTATTAATTTATCGTTCGCTTTAATTTTAATTACATTTAGTTTAAATACATTCAATTTAATAGTTTGTCATTTACTTTAATTTTGATATCGAATAATATCTAATAATATCGAATGTACTTTTAATACGTATATTTTTTTAATTGAGTAATTTAATAATAATTATAAGAAAAGCGTACCTAGGGTGACTAAATCTGTTCGTTGAAAAACTTTGCATAGAACTTTTTTTTTATATATTCCCCCCCCCCTTTTTTTTTTCCTTTGTCAAAAATAATTGACAGTTGTTTGTTTCAAATGCCTCTTATAAGACTAAATGTAGCTATTAAATTTTTTAAAAGAAAAGCTTAGCTTTATTTACGAGATAGAGCAATAAAAAAAAAGGGAAAATCAAAGACAAGACTAAATTCTTTCTTAGAATGCAAGACTTGGAAAAAGTGATTTTCGAGTACTTTTAATTCCTGAAATTTAAACTTTTTTGCTTAAGTTCTTAAATCTTTTACACATTTTATACCTGGCTGAATTTCTACAAAAGTTGTTTTGCTTAACAGAAAATAACAAAAAAGGACATTAACCCTTTCACTTAATAATATTTATTTAGTTCTTTGAATTTTAGTACGTGTGATCAAAAGTATTTTTTTACAGCTTTATGCAATTGAAGTACATTATGATTGCTTTTTTTATTGTTGATATCTTAAAACATCTGTTTCTGTCTTTCAGGTCATGGTGATAAAAGATAACAAAAACACTCAAGCTATGTCTGAAATCGCAATCTAAGATGAGTTATTATTCGGTTATTTTCGTGCACTTTGTTTACTGATGCATTCTTTATTTTGTTTGCGTCTCCACAAAGAATGTTTTTTTTTTTCTAGTTTCCGTTCAATGAATTCTGATTTGTTTATTATAGCTTAAAAATTAACCACTTAAGAAAAGTTTCATATAAATTCTCCTAAATGAACGAATGAGTTGTTTTTAAATTCCTATTAGCTCACACTTTCCCTATATATATTTTGTTCAAATTTTCAATCGTTAATAAAATACTTTTTATTCATCCACTCAAGTTCAAATACATTTTTTTAAACATTTAATGAATGACACTTGTTGTTAATACAGTTTTTTCAATTATTAATTCATTTAATTAGTGAAAATGTAGTTTAACCCAACCACTTGGCGCGATTTCAAAAAATTGCAAAACTTGGCGATTTTTTTTGGCCTAACGTTAAGTTCACGAAGCGGACCGGGGTAGCCACATTTGCCAAAATACCGCCAAATAATCGCTAGAAAAAAATTTCTTTTGCCCCTTAACATTGTGATTCTGTCATAAGTATATACATATTTATATTATTTGTAATTATTTAATAAAAAGTAACTAAAATAAAATGTTTCTTTGTTGACCTAAGTAGGAATTGACTTTAAAAAACATTTTTTTATATTACTTGTTTTGGTAAAGGTTTTCATTTGTATAAAAATTCTTTTTGTATAGTATATCAATTGAGATAGAGAAAAAGATTAATTTATAATAATTTGATAGAAACCAGATTTGTAGAGATTAACATTAAAACAGTTGGATGTTAGATAATTGAAACAAAGGCGAAGTTAATATAATGGTTTTTGAGATAAACAATAAGTTTTTATATTCATAAGATTATGCAAAGCAAGCACCAGAAGTTTGACATTTTAAAGAAGTTGATAAAAAGATTGATAAAAGTTGATAAATGTGAATTAAATAAATAGGAGGAATATACTGACACGTTAACTTTGAGGTCTCACTCCACCATGTCCGTTTTTTCACCAACAATTTTCTTTATTATATTCGCACAAAGGTTTTGTAGTTTCAATAATGCTATTTTCATTTTCACTTTTAATATGTGAATATCTTGTTCTCCATGTTAAAAAACATGATGAAGAAATTGGAGGATCCCCGCAATACTGACTGGGATTAATGATTTAGAGTAAGAATCTGCAATTGATTTAGCTCGGGTAATAATTTGGGAAAATAAGGGATATCGGCGGGTCGCATCTTTTAAATTGATTGTATTAATTAAACTTTGTATTTCAGCTAAGGTAATACCGTAAAATCCAATAAATATGAATTAAATAAAATAACAATAGTTGTATTCAAATTATTTTTTGAACTGATTTCATATAATCCATCGCTACATATAGAGATATAAATACACACACACACACACACACACACACAC
>BMAW01081005.1:440936-483345 GCA_019974015.1 Nephila pilipes
TTTGCATGCCCAAAATGTCACTTAAAATTTTATTTAAATGTTTTTTTATTGTGTTACAGTTTTAACTATATCAGTCAGTTTTAGTTTATGCTCTTCCAGCCCGATTTTATGGATTTTTCCTATAATATCGGTAGTCGTCACCTCAACGAAGAGTCCGCAGTGAGTCGTACGACCTTTTTAGGTTCAGAAATCCACTGTTTTTTACGTTAAATATGATGGACAGACGTTCTTCAGAGCTGAGTCTATTTCTTGTTGGATCTGAAGTAACCTAAAATATTTCAAATTAAAGTAATTTATTACATTCGTTTTTCCAATTGGTCAGTTTTCATGAAAGTGGTTCCATACGTCTCGCTTAAAAAGTTGTCAAATTTACACTAAAAAAGCGATCGTCTGGAAATTTTATACATGATATAATAAGGGATTGCACTGTAGACTGCTCTTGATACATTAGTTTATTGGCACCATCTCTAGGTTTGGTTGAAAATTTATTAGCCCAACCTTTGAAGATACAAATTTGTTGAACAAACGAGATAGACAAATCAATTAGAACTGGTACCGAACGGAACTGGAGGTTACATTGTGATATTTTAAAAACTCGTAAAGAAACCAAAAAATTTCAGTGAATTAGCTCAGTGATGTCTAAACGATTTCTGAAAGTGGCTGCATATATATCTATAAATATGGGGCTGCATTTAAGAAATGTCAAGGTTATATAAAATCCACCTCTTCCCAAATCTACGATTTCCGTGATGCATTAATTTACTCATAACGATTAAACTAAACTTTTAATTTAGACAAAGAATTCTTCACACAGTATGCTTGGAGTAGAAGAAGAAAGAACATCGCCAACAGAAATATTTTAAGAAATCCGAATTTGAAGGGAAAATATAGAGGAACGCATTGAAATAAAATAAGAGTTTAAGTAATTTGATTGTTTATTAACGTTGCTCTTAGAAGCAACACGAGAACTATTGGCGATGGATCTCGTAATTTTGAGCCTCGTAAAATGACGACACCACACTTCATTTTCCAAATTTCCACTCCAAGTCAATGTGAAGAATTGTAGCCTCAACATATTTAGCACGTATTAATCCAGCTACACAACTGGCTTTCAATGGCATCAGGACTTGACGGTAAGAACGCTGGCTACGAGTTCAGGACCATGATGATTGGGCCACGAGTCCTAAAGGTTTAATTAAAGAATGTTAAATGATCAAAGAAAATATTGTCTTAACCCGTTCAGTCCTAACGTATCACATGCGATACGATCGCGTTTATTCCCTTGTGCCCATCGTATCACATTTGATACGCTCCGAGAGTGTCTGCTACAGACCAACGTATCAATACAGATACGCTCCATGAAAACGTTTTATTTGAATTTTTAAATGTACTAAATGGCGTTAAAATACCGTGAAATCTATATAGATTGGATATTTCGAATGTTTACCTTGATAGTTTGGGCTTGGAATTTACTTCTGGCTGTCAGGAGGGGGAAATTATTAAAATAATAAAAAAGCATGCGTTGCGGCGTAACTCTTTAAATGTGATGACATGATTTAAAGGACTCGTTTGCTTTTATTTATTTCTTGCTTGTTAGAAGTTCGAATGGGAACTTATGGATGTTTATGAGAAGTAGAGTATTTGTAATTGTATATCATTACATGATGAAATTTATGTATCAAATGAAGGATATATAGTATTTTCTTAAAAGATATGATTTTATGAAATTTTTTGTATCAAACGTATAATTTTTTTTAAATTTTTTCTTTCTTATGTATTAAGTTTAATGCATTTTAAATAATATATGTGAAAATCAAAATATTCTAATGAATAACCTATTTTAGAGGAATTTTTTTTTAAAGAATTAGGCTTAATATCTAAAAATACCTAGACACAGCGTGACATTCTGCTGTAAGAAGCCGCTTGCTTAGGGAAGCACATAAATAAATGTTTTAGGGAAGCACATAAATAAAGGTTTTAGAAACATGAAAGAACATTGATATCGAAAAGATATTTACCTTCATCGAATTTAACCTCCTTCCACTGTGCCACTCTAATACCTGAGGGGTCTTCGATCCAAACTTCACCGACCTGAAAAAAAAGGGAGCTCTTAATTACTTCGACAAGATTCTGTAGGCTTATTTCAAATTCAGAAAAATAGATAAATACCATATATTTCCATTGAATAAGACAAGATTTTTTGAAACTTTTTCTGAGCTAAATTACTAGGTCGGCTTATATACCACTATTATTATTCGTTAGGTCGTAAAAAACGTAGGTACTTTTCTGTTAGCCACGTGCAAGCGATAAATCGCCAAAAATAGCACGTTTTTATCTCGTTAGTTCATATTCCTTAAGTTTATGAAAACAGTGAATTTGAACGAAATAATTTTTTTTTTATGAAAATAAGCAGTTTTGTTTTCGAAAGTGTTTGTATCAAATTGGCTTATTGAGTCGTTGCCAAAACGAAAACAAAAAAGAAGAAATAAAAATTGAATTTGACTTTGCTAATTTTATTTTAACACATGCTAATGTTCGTATTCAACCCGTTTCTTATCTCATCTTTTTTTTTTTTTTTTTTCTAATTCTCGATGCCTTACCCTGACTTTTGGTCTTTGTTTGCTATTTCATACAGACTCTAAAGTCCTCGTGTTGCTTCTATTGCAACGTTAATAAAACCAACCAATCAACCAAATTTTTAAAAATTCTGGTTTTCTTTTCAATGCTTCTTCAGGTGACAGTTTTATTAAACCCATTAATAGAGCAATCTGAAATTACACACAAATCTCTGCTAAAAGCAATGACTATTAAGTTATCGAAAAAGTAAAATAATTCAAAATGGAGATTAATTAGCATTCAATAAATATACTTCCGAGTTCCAGGCTCCACAGAAGCAATGACTTCCAAGAAAAGGAAATGCCTTCTTCAGATTCTTAATGCATTTTTATTTTCACAAGCAAAACATTCTAATATACAAAAAAGTTGCCAGTGTTGGCAACAAAAAGAATTAAAACACGATTTTGCCATAAAAATCAATTATTAAAAAATAAGAGCAAACGATAAATTATTAAAATAGACATTAATAATATTCTGTTCAGATTTTAAAATCAAAACAAACGATAAAATATTAAATTGAATATATTTTAGCTATGTGAATATATCATAGGCCAACTAAATGTAATTATTATAATCATAACGTATTATAATGTCTATAATGCGATCCTAGGAAGAAATGATAATCCAAAAGCTATCGGACACACATTCAACAGACACCTCACGGAATTAGAAGACTGGTACTCTACTTGGAAAATTCCCCTGAATGTTTCCAAGACAGAGGGCATCTTCTTTTCCAGAAATCTCAGAAAAATGGAGACAGATATTTTATCTGGTAAACAACAAACTCCCCAGATCTTGATACACAAAATACCTTCGTGTAACATTGGGTAAAAAGCTCACTTTCAAACAACACATCATACAAATTTAAAAAAACAGTATAAAAACTGTAGTCCGTGATATGTTTTTCTTTACCTCGCGCAAATCTACATTAAGTAGACGCAATAAACTGCTTATTTATACCCTGATAATAATACCTACCCTGACCTATGCTTGTCCAGTCTGGTTCCCCTGTGCAGGTACCACCCTAGATATACTTGAAAAATCACAAATTTAGCACTTCGAACAGTAGTCAAAGCAAGCTGGTACATGAGAAACAACGATGTAAGAAAATCTATATATAAAATGCATCCCTCAAACCTTCATTAAAAACTATCAAAAAAATTCTTTCATAAAATAAATATCTCCACCAATAGAACAATTCAAACCATTGAAAAATACCCCCCAATTAGAAATAACCGACAACTACATTAACCTAGAAACATTTTAATTGATTAATTCATTAGTATTCACACACAATTTACAATACTTTTCATATCTTCCATAACTAAAATTTCACAGATCACACAAACTCTGCCCTTCCACAGATAACTAACTTCCACAAGAGCCAATGAGAATTCACTCTCTCAGTGCCGAGAGAAAAAAAAAATTCCTCAATCTACGAAACTACCAGACTGGACAAACAAGCGGGATACTCCAATCTCTGCTGCCTCCACTTTTAATATTTTGCCAAAATCAACTATTACGATAAACCAAATTCATTATTCACCATAAAAATTAATTAATTTCATTAAAATACTTTAAATTTAGTAATGGAATTAAAAAAGTTCTTTCCCTTGATAATTTCCTAAAATTCCAACAAATAATCAAAAGTTTTATTTTGAAATTCATCACCACTTTATTTCAATTAAAATTTCTACACCTTAAATTTCTCAACTGATTTTACGGATAAAATATCCACAATAATATAACTTTCATGATTTTTATTATTGTTCACTTTAACCTACATGTAATTTTCTCATATCATCATTATTAATTTTTACTCCTGGGCAAATGTGATTACTAATGTTTTGTCTCTACCATAACGTTAGCCAATCTGGGGATCAAAGCCCGAGAGGCACCCCAACAACTTGTATTCCTCATCTTTTGATCCTAATACCAAGTACTCTTTATTTTAGGCCCACGCAATTTTGTTGACGTCATTTTCTCAAACCAGCAACATGTTAGCACATCAGTGGAAGTTATAAACATCAGTGGAAGTCAAAAAATAGTTGAGATTTTTTTTCTTGTATGAATTATTAATATTTAGTGCCAAGTATTATCGTTTTAAAATTGTATAAGATATTGTTAATAGTTTATAAAATCATACAATAACATCTTCTGTTAGTTTTAAGTAAAAAGAATGCAAGCTAAGTCTCATGAATGAACTTACTGAATTAGCATCCAAAGGTTTCAGTTGACTATCCAGCGGCAGAACCCGGAATTGAACTGAAAAAAGTATTTTTTCATATGAATAGTGTTACAAAATCACATAAAATCAATTTAAATAACTTTGTGTTCAAAAAATATTTGATATTTCCATAGAAAATTTGCTTATTTAGATTATCTAATTATAAATAGAAACTTGAAGACATATTGATGAGAAAGCTGCAAAAAAGTATCTGAGTCTGATGAAATCTTGGTATTAAAATTTATGTGATTGGATTTGCCTAGTTTCCATTCATACAAGATAATTTCAAAATTACCCTAATTTTAAAATTACCCTTATCTAAAATCCTTTTAAAGCAAATTTTGGATATGAAATTATCAAAGTAACCACTTGTTTCGTTTTTCTTTTACACTTTAGTGTTATAAATGTTTGTAGTAAATGTGTTTTCTGCGCAAATGCTTATTTAATAAAAAGAGATAAAAACAATAAAGACAAAGGAACTAAATTCAAAAATTTATGAAATAAAATAACAAATAAAATAAACATTCACTTACAAAAAGATATAAATTTTAAAGAACTTAATACAGGAAACATTTATCTCCTTTTATTTAAAAAAAAAAAAAAAAAGAAAACCGACTTAAAAATACGAATATTTGCTACTAAGCAGATAGATCTTGAAGGAAATTAGTTGAATTAATCACTATGGTAAGGAAAATTTATTTTATGCGATTGAAAAGTGTAAAGTAAGCAATATTTATATATAAAAAAATTCGATTTTTAAAATCAAACATTTTTTTCCCGTAGAAAGTTTGTTGAAAATCATCCGAACTTTTCTGTGCAATTAAATGACAGAAAAAAGTAAGTCAATGATATACAAAGCCCCTTTATTTGATTTTTCAAGAATGTTAATCTTTGAATCGATTTAATAGAAAAAGTGCATGTGCACTTCTCTCAAACAATCGCCTGTATTGCTCAGATCACTTACAATGCAACAGATGAAGTCTAAAAAATTCATTTCAATAATATTTCCAGGAAATAGAATGCTCTATCTGTTAAGTCAGTAAGAGGATATGATCGTTACGAGCGAAAATCAGGGCAAACGCTTCTGAAAAATGTTGAATAGAGTGGATCCACGCCAGCTATAAACTCCATCGCACAAAGGTGATTTATAATCCTATTCAGGTTATGAATTATTAGAGAATATATTACGATCTGGAGGAGGATTTAGTCCCGAAAGAGGAATATTTTTCAAGTAAAATGTTACAGTAAATTATTTGCCCTCCTATAACATTGTACTAATTTGTGTAGAGCCTAAAAGGTCGAAACCAAGAAATTTTGAATTATATGTGTTAAGGGGCCATACTATTACTAAACGCAATAAATAAAACATGTTTTTCACTTTATTTGAATATTTATATCTTATTAAAATTTCGATAAAGTGATATAATTTTTTTGCATGTGTTAATTTAAAAATTGTACTTTGATAAAATAATTAAAAATATTAATGAAAAGTTTAACTAGTTAAGTTGTGAATAGTACTTACTGATAACGCTTTGTTTTTACGTTATTGAATGATATATTAATTTGCACGCACAATGCTTTTAATTCAGAACGTATAATTTTTGTTTCATAATACAAATGAATGCTCAGAAATATAATGAAATTAAAGCGTCTCAGGGGTGTTAGATTTATCTCGACTGCTGAAAACGTATACAATTTTTCGACTATAATTCATCGAAATTAAAATTAATCACTGATACTTTTACGCATGCTTTATAAAGGAATGAATTTTATAAAGCATAAAGCGAATTAAAATATATTCTTGATTTATTTTTACTATGACTCCATGAATAAAATAAAATTTTCTTTCAGGAAATTTGAGTAGGTTTCATTGCGAGCAAGATATTTTGTACATAAATGGACTTTCTAATGACTTGCAGAGTTAGTTGATTGAGATAAAGTCAAATGTACACTCTTTAATACGAGCCTCTTAAGAGTTAAGTAAAACTTTTAAAATTATTTTTTTAAAAATAAATTATTTCAAAATTATTATACCTACAAAATATTATGTGTATTAGTTTTTGGAATATCCTGAGAGCTAGTGATTGGTTGGTTGATTTTGTTAACGTCGCACTAGAAGCAACACGAGGGCTATGCGCGCAAGTGAAAAAAAAAAAAAAAAAAAACTCAAATTGAGACAAAATGCATTTGTCTCATTTTGAGTTTTTTTTAAAGCATTAAAATGCTTTAAGATATCATAACTTCCCTTCTGTTTGCTTTAACAGCTCTCTTCCTTTATTTTTTATCATTTATTTTGCTACGAGAGCCTCAAAAATTATTCTACGTTCCTTTTTTAATGTTAGGATTTGAACTTTGCTCTCTCCCGCCACTGATAAGCCTACATTTCAAAATATTCTGTTGTCTGGATTCGAGACAACAAATCATCCATCATAGAGCTGACCATTACACACGGGTGCGTTTATCGTCCTCACCTAGACAAAAGCGAAACTCATGACTTAAGATCACCGTCTTCCACATTACGCTCCATGCTACTCTTTCGTGGCACCATTGCAGTCTCTGGCGATGTTGTGGTATCAGGGGCGATGTCCGTAATAGTCTCCGTAAAAGCAATTAAGAAACATGCAATTCGTCATCGTTCAAGTGCCAGTACTAATGGTACTGCCACTTGATCTTTCCCTTCTTATAGTCCGCGTCCTCTCTAAGTCTACTTGTCGTGAGCGATGAACCCAATTCTTCCAATAGCGTGAACTTGTAACATCTGCGGGACCGATATGCGCTGTCCGACAGAATGACCACCTTCATGCAGTTCTATGATGCAACTCTTCTAAAATGTCTGTCCTTTTCTTCCCGATGTCATTCAAAACTTCAAAATGGTATATTTTGATAACACTGGAAAGAAACAAAAGCACGCGAATCTTGAGAACCCCTTTGAAGCGTCTTAAGAGGCGTGGCGGGGATCATTAGCGTCGACGCGGCTGACATTTTAATCATTTGCATACCTAACAGAGACGAAACAATTTCTTAATTTCTCTTTTACGTGCCCTATTTCCTTCTGGATGCAACTCTTTTTTTGACGGTGAGTGTACAAATTGAAGCGGATTCGTGACGTTACAAATAATCTCATGCTCTCGACAAATCATTTATTAAGTTCTCAAAAACGACTTATAGTTCCGACTTGATAAACGAAAACTTCTCTTGTTATACTCTAAAACTTTCTCGGAGATCTAACTGATCTTCTGAAAGGATATTTTTACTTATCTCCTGCGGATGTTATTATTCATTATTCATAAAATTAATATATTCTCCGCTTTTGACGAGAAATCGATACATTACTCCAGTTGCAATAAATCTCATCATGCATCGGTGACTGCCACAAAATGCCATTTCTCTCAGCGAAAATTTTCCTTTGCATACTATGAAATTTTATAGTATGTATGCGTGAATATCCGCAGATAATGAGATATCACGAGTTTCTTTTACAAAATCGAATTATTATAATGACATTTTACATTCGGCAATTTGAATGGGCTTAGTTTTTCTTGTTTTAAATAGAGTCTTGATTGATTGATTGGTTATTGATGCGTAACTCGAGGGCAACTATTAGCGACCGACCTCGTAATTTTGAATCTCGGCCAAGTAACGAGTGCGAAAAAAAGAGCCGCAACACTTCTTTCTCCAAGTTTCCACAGAAAGCCAGTGGAAGGACTTGGAATCTCATCCAGATGCAACATGCATCAACCGGCCGACACGAAGGGTCTTTAGTGGCATCATAGCTCGAAACCACGACTCGATGGAAGCAACGCCAGCCGCGAGTTCGCGAACTTGACCACTAAGCTACCTCAGCCATTTATATCGAACTTTGTTAATAAGAAAAGAAAAAAAAAGGGGTGGCTCTTACAAGATAATTTAAAACATTACGAAACGACAACGAAGCACTAACGGGTTTGGAAGCCTCATTGGAATAAGACATATGGTAATGAAACAGGATAAAAAGGTAAAGAAAGCCGTCGAGATAATCAATCCATCATATTGGGAACTACTTCTGAAAGGAGTACAAATAAGTCTTTAAACAAACAAAAAAGTATTTAGAACTGTTCGTTCCGCTAAGGTTATGGGCTGCTCCAAATCAACGCGTCTTAAACTGTGGGCAATGACCCCGAATGAGGTCGCAAACATTTAATTTAAATACATGAATAGAAAGAAACATTAGTCGCAATTTGTCGCTTCCTAACTTAAGGCTCCCACCTACCGGCCGTTTTGATTTCATGGACGTAATGTTAATCCTATGGAATTTCGACTATCTCAAATCTTTACAATTTCCGTTCTCGAAAATTTTACAAATCAAATCTTTCAATATTTCGACTATCCGTCCTCAAATCTTTACAATTTGATCTATTTGAATACAAAAAAGCGAATCCGAAAGAGCAAAAAATAATGAAGGTTTCTGCAGAATTACACTCTCCCTTTTTTTTGAAAGTATTTAAAAGTGTTTTATAAAGACCGGAAAACTCACAGACGAATCATTAAAATAGAGATGAAAGTATTTTTAAAAACAGGGGGAGGGATGTATTAATTCTGCAGAAACGTACGTTATTTCTCCCTGTTTAGGATGCACTTTTTTGCATTTTAATAAATTGAAAGTAAAGATTCTGAGCGGCAATAGAAATTCCATAGGATTAATATAACATTCAAAAAATCAAAATGGCCGGTAAACGGGAGCCTTAGCAAACTTTCGAAAAAAATAGATAATACTTATCTAGAGTGTGGACTGTTGATATTTATTTTGATGGCAATTATCGTATATGCAAACTAGCATACTTTTGCTATAGGATATTTAATTTGTATATTATATACTCGCATGTGATGTTGATTCGCTTTTCACATCATCTTGCTGCAATTGTATTCAAGTCGGAATGCTGCTTTAAACGTATAAAAATGATTTATTATAGATTCAGCACACACACATACATTATGTATTTTATATAAAAGGTTAAATATTTAGATTAGCTTTATATCTAGCAAAATTTACTCTACATGACCTTGTATGGGTCACCATTGCAATGTGCTTTAGTTTCTTTCATTTGCGAAATTCTTGAATATCTGACTTTAATAGAATCTATGATCCTGTGCGGTGTCGCATTTGATCATCTGCTGTTATGGAGTATATATTTTATATAAACCAAATACACACAGAGAAATTTTTATACAGCTACATTTTAAATCCAGCGAAATCAATATATTTATCTCTTAAGAGTTCCCGCTTTGACGATTCGTGAAATTATGAAACAAAAACATAGAGTATTAAAACGACAATGAAAAGCCACTTCTAACATTGCGAAGAAAAAGTTTGAGTTTACGTTTACTACAACTTTTCAAAATGTCCTCCCTTTTCTAAGAGGCAAGGCTGAACACGTCCTCACATATTTTGAGTAAGCGTTCAAGATGTTACAGGCGACTTCTTGTATACTTTTGAGTAATGGCAAATTTTCAGATCATATATTGTTTGGTAATTACTTTCATAAACTTTGTTTTTTAAATATCCCCACAGGAAAAAGGGAATGTTCAGATCAGGGTAAAGAGCTTGATTAAAAAAGACGGTGCCATACAAGTAATGAAATAATGACGGTCTGCATGAAAAAATGACTTATCTAAAAACAATTTTGACCACTCGGAATATTTGAAGAACAAAGCTTATGAAAATAATCCCCACACAATAGATTATCTTAAAACTCCCATATCACCACAAAAAAGCAAGAATTAAATCCTAACATCTTAAGACGCGTGTCTTAAGGTATGAGTTCTTCTTCAGCTGCTACAAAGGGAAGAATATTTTGAACATTTGTTGAGAATTGAGTTTAAAATTTTTGCTATCTTATGCTATAGGTGCATTTCACCAAAAATACAAACCTTTTTTTATGTACATTTTTTTGTATAGTAAATATATGAATCATCAGTACAGAAACTCTTAGGTCAGTCTACGGTATGTATGTATATATTGCTGCATTGTAGTGCGATCTCAAGAACAGTATGTATGTGAAACACACACACACACACACGTTATATATATATATATATGTGTGTGTGTGTAGGACTTTCCAGCTAATTATTAAACAATTAATTTTATTTTCCAATGTACTGTAAAATCAGTTCCTCCGATACTCGATAGATGGCACCACGAATCAGAGTCATGTGATAAGCTCTTGCAGCGCCACCTGTTCCAGAACAAAACTGGGTGACCGTTGTCGCTCTCTCTTTCCCCCACTTTCCGTTTCTCTTCTCCTTCGCATTACCCGCGTCAGAAGTAAACTCCGAATGCCAGAGCGCGTTCCAGCATCCTTCGCCAATATGGTTAAATGAGACAGCCATCTATTTTGCTCCGATGAACTGGTCAATTCGTCATCATCTATTGTAGATACTTTTCCCTCTTCATCATCTCTCCTAATAAACAAGTAAAGCTACTGCGAGCCTCATTATTGAATTTCTACAAAAACAACACATTGGAATCCGGTAATGGAATTACTCCCCTAGACAACCACCCCTTTGCGTAAGAGCAAACCATTGTAGTTTCGGGATGAACAATTTCATCACCCCAAAGTCTACATATATATATATATATATATATATATATATATATATATATATATATATATAATATATTATATATATATATATATATATATATATATATATAATTTCAAGTTAATTGAGAGATATTGTGTTTTGTAGAAATGAAAAATGCCGTTTTTAGAGTCTTTCCAGAGAAAAAATGCGTGATAAAGTAGTATTAAAATAGCTGTAACTCAACTTCTAAATGAGATAAAATAAAACTCAAACATTTTTAAAAATAAAATATTAAGTTTCAATATGAGATTGAAAATAAAACAACTACATCTTGACTAAAAATTGTATTTTGAAGTACTGTGACCTTAAATGTCAAAATATGACATTCATTCCTTTTTATTAAGAAAAATGAGATTTACTTAAATTTGCCATAAAATAATCTAATTTTTCCTTGTCAAAGATATTACTTTGATCACTGTAACATGAAAAATGTCTGTATAATGGGAGTTACTTTTTTTGATCCAACATTGATGTTATTTAATGCATTTTAAGAAAGCGGAGAGAACGAAAGTTAATGTGAAGTTAGAATGGATGTCGTTTTTGATTATAGTAACAAATCCCCAATGAAGCTCGAAAACTAAAATTCCACAAATTTTATTCTCTGTTTGGGGAATATCTAAACATAAAGTTTCAATGAATTTCAAAGAAATCTGAAGAATTGCAGCTGTATAATTGGACCTCGTTAACTTACAGGTTTTTAAGTCGTGAGTACTCTTAAATCATGGATTTTTCGGTGGCTGATGCTTTTTCGACCCCGTGGAGGGGGAGCGAGTTGGCCCCCGGCTGCTTCGAACCCAGGTTCAGTGGATCTGAAGTTGGAGGGTCGCTTTTTGTTGCACCTTTACCAATCAGTCAAAAAGAGATACTTCAATCGGGCTAGTTTTTAAGGTGTTTTAACATCTGGCGTTGTTGTTGAAGAGAGCCACTGCATACTCCTCCAAAAGTATCATCGTGACAATACAAAGAAAATCATTGGTGTTTGAGGAGAAGTTCGCATGTTAAACCATTAATGCGATTGATACAGGGGATTATGCGGTGGCACTCTTCAAGGACAACGTTATAAGTCAAAACTCCTGAATAACTAGCCAGAGAGAGAAAGAGACGTTTATTTCAGTCTGGTTAGCAAAGTCGCAGCAATAAGTGACTGGACAACTTTTCATCGGATTCACTGGTCCAGAGTTCGATACACCACCGGTCTATCAAGGTCATCAATTCTCTTCTCCTCCCCGGGGTCAAAAATCACCCATTCCAGAAGATTTACAATGCCTCTTTTTTTTATGAGATTCAGATAGTTTTTTTATTCAGATGGCGTCGAGACTTCATGTTAAAATTGGTCATTAATACTTTTTTCTTTCTATTTTATATATTGAGGAATAAACATGTCTTCGACTTCCAATATGAAATGGCAAAATTGTACCCTTAATGAGAAAAATTAAGACCACGAGAAGAAACGGTTGTGCTTGCACACCTAAAAACGAGCAAAAAGAAGCTTAGATGTTAAGTAGGAATCTTTTTACGAAGCCGGAACCTACAAGTTCTATTCCTGATGGTAAAGAGCAACCGGTGACTTTCGTCACAAAAGAGAGAAGATAAAAACACGACAAAGCGAGCAAAATGTTGTTTTTGAGACGCATCCTTTGAAAGCTTGAGACAAGAGAGGATCTACCATATTTTAATACTTTTTATTTGTTTATTTATTTTGGGTTTGAGTATTTGGATTGGATATTTCTCGGAAGGGGAGATGTCCCAGTTTGGATATTTTTGGCTTTCGTAAGAGATTATTTTCAAGATTTTTAGGTCAGTGAGATTAGCTAGCTATTCGTCTAATCATTTTTTGAGGGTCAAATTTTAAGAGTCATAAGCATATTTATTTTATGTAAGTTATTTTCGCAACAATTAAAAACAATATCGAAAGAGTGTAAACGTAACGCATAAAATTCATATAGATGTCGGAACCTACATTATCACTCAATTCTTGTTAATACTTTAACTTGCGGTTCACATGACTTTAGTGCCCACGGTGCCCAATTAACACGAATTAACGGAATTTATTTCGAGGAAACTGAATTTCATTCATAATATTTAATGAACAGGGGAATAATTTTCCCTCAGAGATTGATAATGTGCGAAAAGTATCTTACCAGTTTGTCCCGGTTTGTAGATGGGCTTGTCTGTCTGCACGAAAGTGACGATGGAGGAGCCCCGAATGTGCACCTCTTTCTCGGCGTCGATCTTGTAGCCGTCGCTGAAGGTGCCTTTCACCTGGAGCTTCCCTTTTACGTTCGAGGACGAGGGGGGAACCACTATCTCTACCCACATGTTGATATCTAAAAACAAAACAAAAACTTTCAATTATTCAACAATTATTGCATAACTTTCATTCAACTACAAGGTCGAAATACCGTGGTGGTACGATAAGATTGTAACAGGGTTCTCCCGCGTTTTACTCTTTGACTCTCCATTTACTAAGACGTTATTTGATTTGAGAACTTCGAATTGTGAATAAACCGATATATATTATATAATAGCGATACAAGACTTGTTTAAATGCCGATATGAGTTTAAAGATAAGAGAGCAATTTGTGTATATGACATTGATGCCAGAACATAAAACAGTTGTTGGATAGCTAAAGTGGCAGTGGTAGTCTAGTGGTTGCGGTCACAAACTCGTAACTAGTGTTGTTTCCGTCGGTTCTTGGATTCGAGTCACAAAAACCCGCAATGCAGCGGTACTGATGTACGCTAAATCTGTCAAGGTCCCGAGTTCCACTGTTCGCTTAGTGTGGAAGTTTGTCGATGGAAATGCCAGCTCAGATGTCGTCCTTGTTTCTGTAACGAAATCCATCGCCAAAACACCCACGTATTTGTTTTTAAATGCTGCGTTAATAAACAATCAATCAATCAATCGGAAAACTGAGAAGGAAATCGTATACAGGACCGAACTTTTTTGTGGTTATTCAGATAAGAAGAATTTTCTGATAATATTTGAAGATGGGAGAAAGATCTCCGCCCTACAATCGTAACGCCAATATTAACTTTTTATTATTCTCAGACAAGAGTAAAAATTATTCAAAGATTTATCTTTCTGACTATTTAATTTTCACTTATTTCCGTTAACTTCCATTTTAATGTGTTAAACATCACATTTACTTTTTTCCGACTTCTGATCGTTAAGACTACTTTTGTTTTAGTTTACTTTATTTTGTAGATTTTATTTAGCTACTTAACGGTTGTCTTTATTGTTAGACAAATGCAAGGCACGTAGTTATAAACAACAGCAATTAACCTAATCCATGTAGAGTGCCACAGCGTGTTGTTCGACAATTGTGTAGCTTGAAGTAATCAGTCCCTTTGTATCCGGACTTTGTATTGGACATATCTTTGTATGTTGTCCTCGTTCATTCATTTTTTGAGACAACACATTACTTTTACGAACACACAAGACATCACGTACACAAAACATACTATAACATCCGGAAAAAATATTTGTAAAAAGTATCATATATATGTTGACAAGATTTTATCTGGAGTCCATGAGCCTTTCGGCTCGTAATCAATATATCAGATGAATAGATAATTAATATCAGATGAAAAAAAGAATTTGAGCTGACTTTGGCTTAAGAAATGCGCTTTGCTTTAGAATTTTAATAAAAAGAGTGTCGTAGAATTTAGAAAAAACATTTTGATTTAAGAAATTATATTAATTTTTAAAGATTTAAATTAAATCTAGCAAATACTTCAGAAGGAATAAGAGTTTAAAAACAGAGAAAATTTAAAAACTTTTTGTCAATTGGGAGCTGCAGATAAAGGACAAAATAGTACGAACACCTGCAAAATAATGGAAAATCTTTATTAATAAGGGGTTAGACCACCCTTTGACTGAAGTACAGATTTAATGTGACGTGGGATAAATGCATAAAAGTCATGGACAATATTTAAAAGAATATTCAGCCATTCCTCCTGCAGAACGGTCTCTAATTCCGAAAGGATGGATAGAAAATAGGGAACGAAGTTTGCACTCCAAATATTCCCATAAATGCCTAATAATGTTCAAATCCGAAGACTGAGGGGGCCAGGCAAGATGTTCAACTTCATCGTCATGCTCTTCGAACCATGCTTGAACACACCTAGCAGTGTGGATAGGGGCGTTGTCGTCTTGAAAAAACTTTTGATTCTCCTATGCAGAATAACAAGTGGTTCAAGACCGCGCCAAGATATCGCACCCCATACCACAATGGAGCCACTCCCATGCTTCACAGTCGGCAAGAGGCATTCAGGATTAAACGTTTCTCTGAGCGTTCTCCAGACATAAACGCTCCGGTCGTCTGAAATAGGGTGAATGACGATTCATCTGACCATATTACCTGTTGCCAATGCTGTGGGGACCCAGCCTTTGTGATCTCTGCACGATTGGCGTCGCTTGAAAGCATTAGTTGCTGTCACCAAGGGTTTACGAATTGCCACTCTGCCATAAATGTTTGCTGTATGAAGTTCCCTTTTGACAGTTTTTGTTGAAACGGGGTGAGATGACTGTTCATTTTGAATGTTATCTCGAATAACGTTATTATAACGATTGCTTGTGCTTTCTGGCTACTATGCGCTTCAAGATCCGTCTATCAATATCAGCAAGCTTTGACTTTCAGCCGCTGTTGTGTTTTGAATACGTCGTCTTACCCTCTTTAGTGTACTCTGTCATAACGGCTGATAACGTACTCCTCGCAAACCCCAAAAGGTTTCCTGCTTCTGTAACTGATGCTCCACTTAAACACACTCCAACAATCATTCCTTTTTGGATTTCTGACAGGTCTGACATTTCAACTTATCACAGACAGTTCGATATACGCATGCAACGCAGGTGATTGCTGTTGAGAGACTGATACCTTCCTCTTCACGCTCACTAGGTGGCAGACTTCTATTGCAGGTGGATCGGCTGTACTGCAGGTGTGAAATACGTCATACCTTTTCACAGGTGTTCGTATTATTTTGTCCTCCATCTGTACATGGAGGTGTGGCTTAACCTTAGCAGCTAGCCAAGGGACTAGCTGCCTTTCGTGTCAGTGTCTTAAGGTGCATTAGCTTTTTGGAATTATCATATATATCATCCTTTCCAATTATAACCTAATCCTTCACAGTTACATCATCCTCTGGCTCACTCAGTACTTTAGTATCCAGTTCCATATATGAAATAGCGCCATGTCTCAGTCAACCGCATTACTTCGCATGCAAATTCCTTACATAGCAAATGCGTTTGGTGATCAGCGAGGTTTACGTTTGCGTCTCTCACCTGCGATCCATTGCAACATTCTCCCTTTACTGAAATCTTTTGCTAACAAACACCTTCTTACATAATCGGCGCTTACAAAATGCCCTCTACAGGCGAGGGACAACATTACTGAAAAAAAAATTATGGAGCAAACCATGAGTAGCGATGCCGGGGTGTCAAAAGATTTTTAGTGCTTGATGTGATTTTGATTTGATTGTTTATCAACGTCACCCTGAGAGACAACACGAAGGCTATTGGCGACGGACCTTGTCGGGTCTCCCTCTCCAAACTTCCACACAACGCCTAAAGAAGGACCTGGAATCTCGACAGACATAACGAGCGTCATCCCTACTACACGGTGGGTCTTTAAGATCATCAGGATTGGAACTCACGACTCGACGAAAACAATGGGCCTTTCGATTCCTCCGCCATGATCACAAGGCTGCCGCGGTTACGGCTTTTAGTTGCCGTTGAGTCACACGTCCATGTTCTTGTTCCACTCTAGACCATAGTACGCAATAATAGGAAATGTTGCATGTTTAATCGAATGGAACTTGACTCGTGAACCATTGGCTACAAAATTATGAGCTTTTTTTTTTATTCGAACCCTTTATGTCATTGAGCAGTGTGCCTTTGGAAGCAATATTCCAAAAAAAATTTGTTTTTTGAAAGATTTAATTAGACAGAGTTGTTGTTAAATTTCCTCGGAATACATTTTATTTCCCCCTCCCCAAATGATCCTAGTTTCTGAGTTTTCCTCCCAAGACAATTTTTCCAAGACAAAACGGAGATGCAACTACTGAGTTTTGGAAACAGATGACTATAGAAAAATATCCGAAAACCACAGAGAGTACGCTGAGACTAAACTTTAAATCTAATCTAATTTGTGTACTTTGTGTTTTGTGAATGTTTGTGCTGGAAACTTAAATTTATTGAAAATTAAGTTTCTATTTGTTTTAATTAATCTGCATTTAACTGAACTTGTATGAACTGCCCGAACAAGTCATCCACCAAACTTTCGGCAGCTAACTGTTTAGATGAACAACTTTGGTAAAGAATCCAGAAGTACATTAAACTTTTAACGATTTTTCTTTGCAAAATTGTTGAACAGAATCAATGTAAAATTTTTTTTGTGGCTTTTTAATAACATTATCAAGTTTTTTAACTAACAAGGAATGAAAAGAAACAATTCTTTTTGGACACACTGATCAGTTTAAGTTTACTAATAATTTTGTAAAAAAAAAAAAGAAATGAAATGAAGTAATAACTTTTTGATAGTGAATAGTTTTAAGTTTATCATATTCCACACTTATATTTTAATTGCATAAGAGCCATACCAATCGCATACGACTCGTAAGCCACGCTATGGATACCCTTTTTATAAACTATAGAGAATCAAAAAAGAAAAATGTCAATGATTTTATACTGCAGCATCGTGAATACACTTGCTTGATTGGTCGAAATGGAGCACGATTTAATTGTACATGATCTCTAACACGTGGTGACTTAAGCGCGTGTGTTTTAGGTTGTAATGAATTTCCTTCATTACTTAACCCTACAACCATCTTAAAGTCTAATTAAATAATATATTCAAAACTCTAAGGTACGTAAGCGGCGGCAACACACTTTATTTATCAAAGAATATTAAAGATCGTTCTATCTTGAATCCCTCTTAACTCAGATAATTCTAGTTTATGTTCAAATAAAAAAGTCTTAGCTTACAAATTCCTTCATTCCGATTCAAGCACTTCTAGAGCTGATTCGACAGCTGTTATGCTAATCAGGAGTCACTTCCAACTGACTTCAATCCAAATGATTAATTACAATAATTCACTCGAATTTAGAAACATCTATCTATCAGCTTGTCTATATCCTATATCTCCACGCTCTCTTTCCTTTCAATTCTATTTCGCTTATATATCCCTATCCCCAATTCAATTCATCACACTTTTTATCTTCACCCAATTTACTTATTAACGCTTCAATTTGGTTGAAAAGGAATTGGAATTTTATGCCATTCAAATTACCTAAAAGTCCCCGAGGTTAAAGAAAATCGCGAATAGCCCAACGTCACGAGTTTACAAGAATTAGTTCAGAAAAAGAATATAAGAAATTATAACAAAAAAAAGAGGAAGGCTAAGTAAAGAAATTATATGCACAGTTTTTTTTCGGTGTCTCTTTTACGGTAGAATTTTTATACTATTAGCAAATTAAATCATTAACGACTCTTTCCAGTATTCTCTCCATATCATCTTTTTATATACGAAGGGATGTACCAAAAGTAAGTTTCATTGTTTTTTTGAAAGAGCACCTGGTACACCAGATGAAACAAACAACCGCCATAAGAATGCGCACCCGTTGTTGCTTCAACGATGAAAGTAGCGTCAGGGGAGGAGGGATGGCGTATACGCAGAGTGACGAAGAAATGAGAGTAGCAACAGAATAGCGTACCCAAGACGTGACTGACAACGTGATCGGAAAAGGAAGAGCGTGCTGTTATACAGTATGAATGGACACGTGGGACAAGAATTTTATGAACACTTATAGAACGTGAGTGGTGAACAATGTCATGTCTCGTCAAATGGTTGGACGTTGGTGTTGCACGCTCAGTGAAGGAAGGCGGAGTGTGGAATGGTCCCTCCAAGTCTTCGAATGACAACAACACCGCTAAAGTACAGGAAATAGTGTTAGCGGATGGATGCATATCATTGTCCGGTGTGACGTCCACACTGCGTATCAGTCGTACTTACGTCCATCCAAAACAAAGCTGAGGTGGAACAGGCTGTGCTACAATTCTTGCATTGCGGGGCACCAGTTTCATTAGAGTGGCTTCTTTAAACTGTTTGCCCGCTATGACAAATGTCTCAATGTTAATTGCGACTTTGTCGAAAAACAGTGTAAGGCTTATAGCTTATGATAACATAGCTTTTTTTTTTTTTTTGCCTATGAAAGTTTCTGCGTGAAAAAAATGACGAAACTCACTTCCGGAATATCCCTCGTACGTGGTTCAAGTGTAATTGCCTCGATCCTTTTCTTAAATTTATATTTATAGTTTCAAAAAAGTCGTATTTTGAAAACACCGTGCCTCGTATGAATTGAAATTAAACGCAATTTTTAAATAATTTGTTATGCCTTCCTAATTTTCATCTTTGATGTCATCATTTACGAGTATAATCTAATAGTTACCAAGTTTGTGTGATCTCATAAAAATGATAATCAAAGAATGAGGTGACAAAAATGATAACGCTTATTAGTTTATAAATATTTCCGAAGTCTTGAATATGCTCTCTCTCTTCCGAGATATCCTGGATGCGTGTTCAATAATAATCTAGGCCATTAAATAATGTAAATGTAAAGTGTTATCGTTAGGCAATATTTTATAATTTTTTTTCAAAAAAATTAACGAATATTTTAGTTTATTGAGTCACGTATTATAGATTATCATATACAGAAAATACGAGTATTCCCTATTAATCGCGATCTTCTCTAACTGTAACTTCGCGCTCTGAAAGTGACGCACGCACGGGACCGGGCGATTTTCCTCGTTAGGCCTAATTTAATATAAAAATTCATGTAAATTCATCCCTGCGATTAAATACGATGAAAGTTATGGATTATTATCACTGATAACACCTAAATATTCGGTAGTAAAATTTTTGTGATATTTAGAAAATAATTGCGAATTTTAAAGAAATTGTATTCATTTTGATAAAAAAAAAATTATATAGCTATGAAAATAACAACAATATAAATAACAAAAAATGATTAATTGAAGAGTATTTAAAATATAAGTAAAATATTAGAGAACTGAATACAAAAAAAATATAAAATAAATGAAATAAAATTACTAAATAACACTTAAGACTTTTGAAGCTTAAGATACATTTCGAAACACTGTTCAGGACAAAGCCCTATGCTGCAAATTTTGCATTTATAATATGACAGCTAGCGTTTCTTTTTTCTTTTAGGGAAGTTTTTTGCAAACAACACATTAACTCCTTGACTTTTTTTACGCAGATATTTTAATCTTTTCGTCATGATAGCAAAGATAAAACTGTATCCACAAACATACAAAATTCCATCTTGCGAACAAATCTACTCCCATAACCCTAACCGACAAACACTTCTTTTCTCTCCACTCCGTTAAAATTTGAAGAAAAACCCAGCGCGCAATAAATCTCAGTCCTTTAAAGCGCAGTCCGACCAAAAGAAGTAAACAAAATCAGTTGCTTAAATTTTCAAATTCCCTTTGTCCAACAGTAAAAATGGAACAAAAAAAGAAATCGGATGCAGAAGCGGGAATTGAAGATCAACACTCCATGGAACGATATCTGAAAACACAACGAACTTCAACCTCCATCTAATGGCTGATAAAAAATTTAAATAAAACATTCCAATTTGAAATCACACTAGTGTGATTATGGGCCCAGTGGCACGGAAACACCCATCACACATACAATATCGTGGACCATGAAGGGAGGATCGAGCGATCATATATAAGTGGTCATGGTCCTGAACGGGTTAAAATTTAGAATATCTTTAACAGTGTAACAAAAGAATTATCCTGAACTATTGCAATGATGGTCCATATATCCCTTTGCACCTTCAATGGGTAGGCTATAGACCATCTTCAAACATAATTAGATCAATCATTCGGAGAATTTCTCTAATGTACTTAAAGGATGCGCATCAAGCCATAGGGCAACATTTCCTCACAAACTGTCATCTGACGAAAAGTTTCAACACGGATTCTGCCATTCAGATGTAGATACACTGCTGGCCATTAAAATTTCAACACCAGGAAGAAATAATTTGACGAACATCAAAATCACATGAAAGGAAGAAGAGGTTGGGATATGCAAATGATTAGTATTTCAAAGCATTTAGGAGACGCAGGAGGGAGAAACGACATCTGAAGCACTGTATAAAAAAAAGTTGTGTAGCGGATTTCTCATTCGGAAAACGCTTTGTAAGGTCGGAGTTTGCTCAGAATATCGTGTTATGCTTCGAATAAGAAGAAACGCTTACTAGCTATGAAACTGTTGATTATACGATACAATTAATGAAATGCCTCAACAAACACAGGTTGATAAAATCAAGATAATCCTTCTTATAAGAAACAAAGGATAAAAGGCTTAGTAGGAAAAGGGAAATTGATCAAATTCATAGAAATAGGGATTATGTAGGGTATGGAGAAGGATCGTTGCAGTTCGTTCAGTACTTTTCTATTAAACCTTGTTTTTCTCAAAACATAAATTCTTCATTGCTGATGTACCATTTCTATGAAACTACGAGAACTGTTCATAGGTGTGTAATTTTTGTAAGATAAGTTCACAATGCTTGCTAATAAATATTGAAAAGAGCTTTTAGTAAAAAACTAAGAAATAGCTATCTTACAAATTATAGCTATCTTACAAATTCATCTGCGTGAAAAAAAAAAAAGTCAAATTTTACTATGTCTGCTACAAAATTTTAAAAAAAATAAGAAGAAATTCAAAACTAGATAAATGCTCATTTTAGTATAATAAGAAAGATGTATTTTATTTGGGTAAAAAATTTCAAACTTGTATCTGTAACAGTGTTTGAGAAAAAGGTACATCGAAAATGGTCAATTTAATATTATCGGTATAGGTTTTCCGACTCTCCTTAATCCGACATGTGACAATTCGGTCATTCTATTATTCGGCATCGATCGAATTCTTCGCTTTCGACCGATTCAATCAATTTTTGCACAATATATCAGAGGGCACAATATATCACACATCAAAGGGCACCCTGGTGGTCATTGTCCCCAATTTCTCATATTCCATACCAAAATATCAGAAAGCGAACGATTCGGTCATTCTATTATCCGGCACCAATCGAATCGTTTGTTTTCGATCGGTGCCGAAAAATAGAATGACCTAATCAATTGCTTTCATATTTTTTTGAAGTAGATATGAGAATTCGGGGACAATGACCACCAGGCTACCCTCTGATATATTTATCAGCATTAATCAATTCATTAATAGCGTCTTAAACCTTTATTATAGCTTAAATAAAAATGAATGTTTACTGTGCAAGTCTAATAACATTTCTAGTTTCTAAAACCGTAATGTTGATATCAATGCCTTTGAAAATTGGATACAAGCGATAATGTGTGCCAACATACGTCGCACTTAGAGGCAACACGAAGGATATTGGCGACTGACCTCTTAATTCTGATCCTCGCTCAAGGAATGAGGGTAATAGCATGTGTACTTTTGCCGAAGCATATTTTATATGTGGTCTCAAGCAATTCGCCTCTTTTTTGGCTTAGCTGATAAGACCACTGCAAAAAGCGACCGTATAAGTTTTCACCGGACTTCAAAAAAGTTAGAATCGACCTCATTGTTCAAGGTCAACAGACTTAATACGACGCGGAGTAGAAAAAACATCCCCCGATGAGGTAGAAAAACACAACAAAAATTTTCATACCGTGAAAGATTTGATTCCCTTTTACGTGCAAATTTTTAAACCCGTGTGAAAGAAAATAGCGTTGCAAAATAGAAGTCTGACGTATGACCTGTTCAACTTAAGACTTTAGAATGCAACTTTGTCTAAGGCGAGAAGAAACTTTATAAATGCGATTAATATTTTTCATCGAAAATAATGTTAAAATTTTTATTTAAACTGAAAGCGAGACTGAGAAAAAATTGAACACAATCAAAATAAAAATAAATTTTAGTGCGAAGTAGAGTGTTATTTCCCGTCGATTAATATCTGGGGATTCTTTCTGATTTTATATTTAAATTCTCAAATTCTTCCTAGTCAAATGAAAAGTGATTATGCAAATGAAGTAAACTTTACAAGTAGAGGGAAGAGATGTAACCAAGTCGTATGAAAGCGACAGAGAATACAATTGAATAATAATAAGGTTACGACAAAGAAAGAGTCTTGTGTGTTGCGCTTGGAAGTCTTTTGTAGTTGATTTGGTGAGATTAACACTCTGCTCTATCGGATGAATTGAATATTTCAGGAGGTACTCGCATCGTATTCCGGGAAACGTTTTTTATCATATTAAGAAGCTGTTAGTACTCGCGGATAGAAACATTAAACTGTTTGAGAGCCTCTCTCTTATTAGAGGATCAATAGAAATTATATTTTGAAACATAATCGACTATTTTAATTACTTTGTGCTTGAACTTAAGTTGAGTTTAGATCTTGTGATTAGAGTAAACTTCAAGATGATAGATGAGAAGGGTAACAGGATTCAGCCATAAGTTAAAATATTTAAGTTTTACATGAGACATGGTTATAACAATTCAATCAAAATGCTACATGTCAATTGATTTTTCAATTTGTGACAGAAAATATGGGTATTAAGAAGTATAGAATTAAGTAAACAATAAAAAATAACCCTCAATATTGAAAGATCACAGTAAATCTTGAATGAAAATTCGTTGAAAAATAAAATTAAGTCCAAACCGAATGGAAAAGAATGCAACAAAATATTCAAAGAAATAACGTAAGAATAAACAAACATTTCATAAATAAAAAAAGAATAAGAACGGTATCATAGTTTATGGGAGTAAACCTTGATGAATATCGGAATTGGATAAATAAGAATCTAAATCATTTAATTTATTGCATAAAGCATAACATTTACGGAATGGCGAATTTATGAGATAGCTGTATTCGATAAATGCGCAGGGAAAAGGTTATGACAATGCAATAAATATTTCAGGATATCTATCGTATTATTTTAAGGAATGGTTATCGGATCAGCTTAACTCTCTTATCCACGACAGGAAGATTTAAAACACGGATAAACATGTATATCTAAATCAATTCTCCTATTTTCATATGACTTTAAAGACATTTTATGAGTTGTAAAGAAATATAAATTGAACACTTTTTCACAAAATTACAAAAATCAATAGTTTAATGTGCACAGGATTCTGAAGTACCATACTACTGAAATTTACAAAAGTAATGTTTAATAGCAATATGTTAAGGTTTGAAGTTACACGTAAGTTTTAAAAATTTAGAGGAAATAAAAAAAAATTTACTACAATTACTTTGAAAATTTTGAGATTTGAAGAAAAAAAAATCCCTTATTCAAATCTATATAAAATGTTTCTGTTAAAAATTTGTCTGAAAACTGAAGTAGGAGTCATAAAGAAACTTATTTTTAGCATGTATGAAATTTTAAGCAAATATGATTAATAGTTTCTGAGAAATCATGCGAACTGGACAATTTTTTTGTTTTGAAAAGAACGAAGGGAAAAAAAAAATAGCAAAATTGAAAAAAAAAAAAAACAGTTGGAAATAACAAAATTAAAGTTGAAAAATAACAAAAAAAATATGCTAGTTAACCGATAACTCGGTAAGTCTTAATAACGTAATTACATTTTTGGCATCAAGTTGTTCAAAACAGACGGGGTCTAACATATACATTCTCTTCCCCCCCCCCCAAAAAAAAATGTTGGGGTTTCAGGGTCCTAGTTTTTTTTTCCGCTACAGATTTATTGATAACAAATAGAATAAACTTACTGTTGAGAACGCTGACCTTGCTCTCTGCTAGCATTTCTCCGGAGTACCAGTGCAGAAGTTTGATGGTCACTTGCCCTCCCGCCGGTACGTCGAAAGCTGTGAAGGTCAAGTATTCAGTACTGCCCGCATCTATAGCCTTAGGAGCGGTGAGGATAAAGCCTCTGCAAGGAAGATAGGAACAAAATTAGAAATTACTGGTTGGTCTTTCAAGATATTTCAAGCCACCATAGCCAAGTGGTCACGATTGCGGACTCGTAACAAGCGTTGCTTTAGTTGAGCCGTAGGCTCGAGATCTGCTGCCATTTCGGCGGCTGGTGGTTTTCAACCCGTGGAGAGGGAGAAAATAATTGGGAACTGGGGGCTGTTTCGAAACCTGGTCCATTGGGTCCGAAAAAAGGTTGACCGGTCGCTTTTTGCTGCACCTTTATCGACCAGACTAAAAGAGACGTTTCTCTCTCGCGCTAGTTATTAAGGCGTTTTAATTTCTGGCTGTTGCATACCCCCCCCCCCTCCAGTATCATCTTGATGATACGAAGAGAAACATTTAAACTAATATTTGTAAAGAAAGTTCCACCCATTACAGTATCAGTTCGTTGTATATCAGAGGTATCAGTATAAGTGTATATCAGGGGCATGTGTTCAATATCAGTGTATAAGCGAGTGCTTAGACACTCGGGAGTAATGAACGCGACATTGAATTCCACGGGCTCCAAGAGCGCGCTTCTAACCCGAATCTTAGAGACTGCAAAGTTTCTTCGTGGGAAGATGGATTTTTTCTTTCTCTGGAATAAATACTTGATTAAGAAGAATTGTTATTGGTCAGTTTTGAAGGTATGGAGAAATGCTGCGTTCTGATTGGTTTAAAGTTTTCTATTCGAAAAGCGAACTTGGTCAGTATATTTGAGCTGGTTGAGAGAGGAGATTTGATTGGTTGACAGAGGTGATTCTCTATTACAGCGATTGGCAGCCCAAGAAGGAGGGAAAATACGTATATAATGGGTAGGAGGAGTAACCTGCCTAGTAAAAGTATAAAGGGAAGCATCAGAGAAAAATTAATGGAAGTAAATAATGAAATGAGTGAAAAAGAAAAATCAGAATTAGGGGTATTAGGGGTGGGATATGTGAATCAGAGAGTATTTGTCTGGGTCTTTTTATTGATGAAGTAATGTCATAATTTTATAGGTTTCTAATATTGATATTGTCAATGTTTTCGAGAGAATTGAAGAACTTTTTTTTTTTTTGGAAAGATTTTTTTTGAACATGTTTTTTAAAAGTGGGGGATTCATAAGGCTTTGGGGATTTCAGAGTTCCTCACATATTGAGAAGCTCTTGAAATCATTCTAATTGTTGAGTTCTGGGAGTTTTCAAGAATTTGAAGGTTGGTTTTTTGCCCATACCGGACAAGCATTGCTTATCACTGGTCGCATAATGGCTGTGTAGATGAGAAGTTTGTTATTAAGGTTCATTTTTGATTTTCGGTTTATTAGTGGATAAATTTTGTGTGAAAGACATCGGAATTTCCGCCTTGTATTAAGAATGTGATTTTTCCAAGTCAGGTGTTTATCAAATGTGAGACTTAGGTAATTAGCAGAATTTTACCATGGGATTGTAGTGTTGTAAAAAATTGGTGAGGGATATTTGTTTATTTCTGGTGAAGAGAACAACATCAGATTTTTCGACATTGATTTTAATTTTCCATTTAATGTAATATTGTTCAAGAATGAGGAGATGTTTATTAAGGTGATTTGATACGCTAAAAGTAAACTGCGGAGATCACCAAGGTAACGCGAGAGGATTTAAACGAATAAAATTAACTGTTGCAATTAGTTAAAAAATTATATATCTGTTCTTGTCTCAAGTGAAAAGACAAAAGTAGATGAAAGAAAGCTAAGTCAAATTTTGCAAACGTTAATTTAAATTAAAAGTAAATAACAATAAAAAAAAGTTGTTATTTGTTATTTAAATTTTATTATTAAGAAGAGTAATAAAAGTGTGTTTTCTACGCATGTAAACGGGGATTGAAAAAAAATCGCTGGGTTAAAAATATTTCTTACGTTTCTTTTAACAAAATGTTGATCGATAAAATACTTAAATTTAAAAATAATGCTAAAATAAGAAAATTACCGAATATATGATAAAATAATAAAGTTTTGAAACTAATTGTAAAACCGCTTCTTTTTAATTCAGTTGACCTCATACTTTTCTAAATCTCCCTAACTTGTTGGCATACTTTAACATATCAATACTCTAAAGAACTTGGCATTTTTTTACGTATATTTAATTATTCTTTTGTTCTATTGCAAAATATTTACATGACATGAAATTTGTGGAAGAACTGGTTTCCTGTAAGAGTTTATATAATAATATGGAATTTTTCTTTTCATTATACTTGCAAATTGATCTAAAAATTATTGATGCGATTGTTTACCAGACCTCGAAATTTGGAACCTCGGTCCAGTTATAAGGATAACAACTGAGCTGGTACCTCCATCTCCAAACTTCCACACTGCATAACGAAAGGACTTGAGAGGTAGACTAGATTTAACGTGCATCCACCTCTTTACATGGCGGGTCGTATAGAGCATCAGGGTTTTAATCCAAGACGACGAAAACAGCGCCGGCCATGAATCCGCAACGATGACCAATAGGCTATCGCATCCATAAAATTATTGAGGTAACGTTTTGCTAAAAAAGAAGTAATCTATTTGACAGGGGTCGTTTAATAAGTCCTTTGAAAATCCAAGAGATGGCGCCTCGTAGCGTCGAAAATGATTTGCTTTTAGTAAGCATCATGATTCACCAGACAGCTGTCTAAGTCTCAGTTAATCATATTCGTGATCATGACGTCTTTCGTACTTCAAAAATTCTTCGTCATAACTTTTCGGGCCGTCGAGACCAGCTTCACCTGTTTTGGAAACATTCATCAGAAGCAATCTAGCGTTTTGATTGCTGCTTAGTTTTCAGTGTTAATGATGAATCCAGTTGTCACCATGGGTGATTACCTTACACAAAATGACGTCGACAACTCGACACGGCAGCAATAAAATTTTGATTCTGGCTGTAAATGACTTCTAAATCAAAAAATCAAAACTAACTTATGAATCATTGTCAAAATTTGTTTCGGCTCCATTGAACAGATGGCAGCCCTCAATGGTAACAACAATTTACCTCAATGAAGCCTTCTGTTTTGAAAAGGAAGCACTTTTCAAATTACTCTCATGTTTGTTATAACGAATTTTTAAGAGTTTAAGCTATCATCCTTGTAACTGTCATAATTAGTAAAATAAAATGTTTTCTTTGAAAAAACAAAATTAAAAGAAATCACTAAACTAACTAAAACTCTTGATTGACTTATAGAACCACGATTAAAAAACTAATAAACTGGATATTTCCCAACAGTTAAAGAGTCTTCATTATAAATTGATTTATGTGATACGAAATAAAAAAAAAAAAAGTATATTAAGATATTCATAAAATCGGTAACACCTTTGCAATTCAGAAATAATTTGTCTGATGTGAATTCTTACAGGTTTTTTAAAAAAAATCCAAGGTTTTTGTTCTGCTTCTTTAAAAACGTTTACATATTTTAGGTATAAAACATAATTTTCCTGCCCTGTCTGTTATGTTTGATGTAGATCGACCTTGAAAAGAAAAGAACGAAACTATGTTTATCTAGTTTTGGGAGACTTAAATTTATGCGAAGTGGAAAGCGCAATATTCCTGGAACACAAAAAAGAAGATTCACTTCCTTCAAAAACTGGTTTTTGGTGGATGGAAAGGATTTTAAGCACATTCGCATATAAAAATAAGTGATGTGACTGCATTTTAACGGTATTCCCATTTGCGTGTTTTTTATTTCGTGGACGAAATTCTGTGTATGTTGAAACTTGTTTCCAGTTTTAGTATGTTCGATAAAACTATAATTAAAATTTTTCGTGCACCGGTTTTACAAAAAAAAAAAAAAAAAAGAAAAAATTCAAATTGCACGCTTTCGACTTTTTTCGTCACACATGATCAGAAAATTGCTCTCAATAAAATAGACTCAGTATTTAATAAAATCAAATACTTAGCGCATTAAGACTATCTTCACATAATGTTCAAGTATACGACCCGAAATTTGTGCTATTTTTTCGATAAAAAAGCGTTAGAATACTAATTTTATATTCTGATTTCGTTATCATTTAGAGAACTGCTTATCTTATAATGTGACTCATTTCTATCAGAAGCGAATCCTTTTTTTTCTGTTGTAAAATGTGTTCCATGCTTCTTCTCATGTACTGTAATAATGAAAGGCTTTTAGACTTTACGTATTGAAGTGAAAAATTACACATTTTCGGAATGTTCCTAAATTTGAAGAATACTGCACTATAAACAGACGATTGCATTACAACGTCGCAAATTTACATGAAAGATTGGAAGAATTTCCTGCCTGGAAATGTGTTCAAAATTTCGACCAGGCATTACATTAACCAAAAACAGCCTTAAGCTAATGTTTTCAAAAATTTAGTATGAGATATCTAACTTAACCACATATTTTCTCAACAAAATGGGACATCTACTAATTTTTAATTTCCTTTGATTCATTGATTGTTTGTTATCATCGCACTTAAAAGCAACACAAGGACTATCGGGGGGCGAACCTCGTAATTTTGAGCCGCCGTCAAGAGTGACTAGAATGACACCTGAGCTGGCGCCTTCTTCTCCAAACTTCCACACTACCTCAACGGGAGGACATGGGATCTCGAAAGATTTAAAGTGCATCATCCACGCAATAATCGTATGGCGACTCTTCAAAGCATCAAAGCTCGAACCCAGAACTCCATTGAAACAACTCCAGACGCGTTTTCGCGACAATGTGTGTGTGACCACTAGGCTACCGCATCCACACGACTTGTTAGATAGCAGCATGTGTATTAAAATAAATGCATATTTTCAGAGTTTTTATTCATTTTTGAAAAGAAGAGCTACATACACGGGGAAATGAATAATTTATATAATCTTATATTTTTCTGACCAGCAAATTCGCTGAAATGTATTTGATTCAAATAAGCGAAAGATGCCTGTCAGGATTTAATATTTACTCGGTACTTTTTAACATTTACTTTGGTAATTAACATATGAAAATAGCTGCGATCTTCAACTGTGTTTTTTTTCTCGTCCGCAATTTATTCAGAATAGAAAATACCCCAAAAATGGGTGCATTAGAATCTTTTTTTTAATTGTTTTAGTGGGTTGCTCTCCTTCTTAAAATTGGACATTTCGGGATCCTGAAATTGTGCTTGGGGACACGAGCCCAACACAACTTCAGGATATCGAAATGTCCTGTTCAAACGACGTAGTCCCATTCAAAACGGGACATAGGACCACATTATATATATTATGACGTGCTATATTTTTGTTTGTTTGCTGAAACTGGAACTCGTAGCAATAAAAACACTATTAAAATCCATTACAAACGAAACCTAGTACTTTTCAAATATTCTTTTAGTTCTTATAACTAAATCCTATTTCATAACATTAAGATGTTAAAATATAAACAGAATTTAAAACATTTTATTCAAATTCTTACATTTTCTAATAATTTTACAATTGAAGGTTAGATGTTTATATTCAGAAAATATTGGTTTGTATTCAAAGAAAAATGTATCTAAACAGTTTTCAGAACAGGAAAATGAAAAAAAAAAAAAAAAAATCAAAAAGTTCTATACAAAGTTTTGCAAAGTACAGATTTAGTCACCCAAGGTGCGCTTATTTTAAAATTATCATTAAATTACTACTAATTAAACTTAAGAATTTTAAAGTAGATGATGAAATATCGAGAAATGGACAGTGGTAAAATTTTTCGATATTAAAATTAAAGAAAATGATAAATTATTACATTGAATATATTTAAACTACATGTAATTAAAATTAAATGAAGCAATAAATTATTAAATTGAATATTATATCAGCTACATGTAATTAAAACTAAAGGAAACGATAAGAAATTGAAAAGTAATCTGTACACCAAAAATGGTCCACTGAAAACAATAGCCCCTTAGGTGTCTAATAACAATAAATCAGTATTAAAATCATTGGACCCAAAAACATTCCAAGAAGGAAGTTAAAATAAAAAGACATAGTTTGAATTCTTGAGGCCAAAAAAAAAAAAAAAAAAAAAAAAAAAAAAAGAGGCGGCTGCCTCCTAGCTGTTTTGAAATTTTGAATAATGTTATTTACATTTTCAGTCATATCTTGATCCCAGCTTACATATGATTTAAGGTAATACCTAAATCAATAAGTAAATAAAATACTTAACTTTTATATTTGTTTCACTTAAATCCAATAAAAAAATTGGGAGAAATTTATCACGACGTAACTATTATTGAAAATTGAGTTCATTAGTGGTGAAAGCAGGTATCAAACATATATTGCATATATTTCCTTTCTATCCAATTAAAAATTCAGCAGAAATTTATTATAACACATTTTTGAAAATTAAATTCGTTACTGGTGAAAGCAGGCATAAAAAATATACGCAAAAGCAAGATAAATGTTTGAAAAGTGGTCAGGAACAACATTTTTCGGTTAACTAAAACAACAGCATCTTGGGTGGCCAAAAAATACAAGATTCTTAGTTTGACATTTAGTCTTACAACAGACTGAAAATCACAAAGGGAAAAACTAATTTCTATTTTATTGTAATTTACACAAGCAATTGTTTTTAAATATAATATATATGTATCTATGAAATAATTCTCTAATGTCAAACATTGCTTCAAGCCTGCTTTCTCAAAATTATTATTGTTGAATATTTTTCTGATTTGCCTGGAACATCTCTCATCCGTTGACATTCAAAAAGGATATATATACCAACTCCATTAAATAGAATAATTATTCAGTAGTTGAGACACAAAAAATCCCAAATAAAAATTATAACTAGTATTTCTACTAAAACATACACTGGTTTCCAAAAATTAAAAAAGCGAAAATTCTTTATTAAATTTAAATATGTTGTTATATAAAAGCTGCGGAATGAATCGGCAATAATCAAATTAGTGGCGCTGCAATCGAAACGTGTAATTTTTTGAGTAGAAAAATGCTTGCTGGAGAGTAAGGCTTTTAGTATCGCTGTGATTGTGACACAAGAAATCTAGGATAGGCAATTCGTTGCAATGACCTCGAGTTGGAAGACTGAGATCAGGTCAAACTCAGACAAAGGTGGCCAAATGGCTAAATATGAGTCCTGTGATTCGTAGGCTTGGGCATCAACTCCATATCACTGATTCGGTTACTAGAAGGTTCAGCCAAGATGGGTCAAGCACCGATGACCAATATTTGCAATTGTATGTATGAAGGAATAGAACTGCAACCTTAAAGCCTCCCTTGCTGGAGTTACCGGGGGGCCGCGGTAGCCTAGTGGACATGGTCGCAAACTTGCCGGCGGTGTTGTTTTTATCAAGTCGTGAGTTCGAGCTCTGATCCCACTAAAAACTCGGCGTTTAATGGTGCTAATAAAACTGTCGAGATCCCATATCTCCCGTTGGCGTAGTGTGGATGTTTGGAGAGGGAGGTGCCAGCTCAGGTGTCATTCTCGTTACTTGACCGAGGTTCATCGGCAATAGCCCTCGTGTTACTGCTCAGTGAGACGTTAATAAAATAATCCCAATTACAATCACTGGAGTAACTGAAAGGTTGGTGTCAACATCTACCGTGCGTAGAAGGCTTCATGAAAGCGGTCTTTACGCAAGACAACTAGCCATTTGTGTTCCCTTCATCTCACAAGATTATGTCATAGCAGGGAAGATTTGAGATTGGCACGTCAACATATCCATTGGACTGATCAATAGAGACCCGTTCTCTTCACGGATGAGTCCGGGTTTTGCCCACACAACTACAGTAGACGTTGTTTGATTTGGAAAGAACAGGGAACAAGTTTTCATCCATTAAACATCCGTGAAAGAGATTCAAATGCAGGAGGCAGTGTCTATTTGGGGTAATATCTCTTTGGGTAGACGCACAGACCTCTATGTCTTTCCACATTGAAGCATAAAAGCTCGCGTCTACAGAGATAGCATCCTTGATGCTTATGTACAACCTTATGCCGGTGAAATAAGTTATGATTTTCTCCTACACGACAATCAAGAGCGCACCAGGCTCGTATCGTTTAAGATTATCATCAGCACTAAGAATGTAAGCGATTGAAATGATAACGAATTCCATCAAGCATGTTTCTGATGCTTTAAGAAGGCGTTTTGCTTCTCCCATTCCTCCTTCACAGACCCTTGTCATGCTTACGACTGCTTTGCAGAAACTATAGCTTTCACTTCCCAGCGAACTCATAGATCCTATAAATGACAATATCACACATTGTTGTATATGTTGTATTGCCTGTAGGAGAGATCATAATCTATATTAAAGGCACTTTTCATATGCCAAACTGACACAATCAATTTAATTTTATACATGTGCGAATATCTAAAACAGCATAAGAATGCTTGATACTACATGTTGTATACTGTGATTAAGTTTCGTTACATTCTTGATGTAATTTTTTGAGTAATCGCTATTTTCATTATTTTTCTTTAATTTGTGAAAACCAGTATAGTTCATTAGAAGCTGTAATTTCATTATCTATTTAACTCTGTCATCCACTAATGTTGAAAAATAGAACTCGAAATGAAAAAACAGATAGAAACAGGCTCAAATATCAGTTTGTATGGTAAGATGTGCATGATTATTTACAATAATAAGTTCTTGTAATTTACAAGCATTCAATAAATATAAAATCTTTCACACAAGAAGGAAATTTAGCTCTTTTGTGTTACATTACAGGAAACAAAATTTGAAACATGTGTATAAGAAGAGATGGATTGATTCAAGCATTAATATATTGAAATACATTTATCTGCATATTAGTAATATTAGAAGAAAGAAAAGAGACATTACTCTGCAATATTATATATAGAGTATATATATATATATATATATATATATATATATATATATATATATACACTTTGCTATTTAAAACATATACTCCCAGTTTTAATCCTATTTCATATTATAAGAAAAATGCAAAGTTAAAAGTAATTAATTTTTGACAATAATTTTTTAATTAATTTAAATTTTGACAGATATTCTACTTATTCCGGTTTCAATGCATTCATCATGAAAAAAAATTGCACCCAGAAAGAAGCAAAATACGTAAACGCAAATTTAAAAAAAAAATGCTTCATCTCTGTTACGGTGAAAATCATTAAAATGTCAACCGAGTTCACACAAGTGACGTCAGCAAACACATAAATAATAGCGACACTAAGGACCTTATAAAAGGCTGCACCAAATTTTGATCCTAGCTTGTGTGTTTGGGTTTAATTTGATGCTTTGAAGTTTAGAAAGCCCCTGAGAAGATAATGGCTGCCATTTCTACAGTTGGAAGTTTTTAGAAAGATTGAAGGAGTGCTTGGGGGCGGATGGTCAGTCCGTCGGATCGCACTTCATAACGGTGGCGCAGTTAAAGAAAATGTGAAACTCGATTTCGTTATTTGTTTAATTCTCCCCTCAGTATCTGAATGCAGCTACGTTAGCCAAGTCTTCATGATTGTGAGCTCATTGATGGCCTTGTTTCCATCGAGTAATGATACAATTAAATATCCATCGTGGAGCGAGTTTGATGTATATTAAATCTGTAGTGTTATTAACCGATTCATTTTCCAGTATATGTCTAATAATAATATTTAAAGTCTATCATTTACTTTCTTTGTGGTTAAATTTCCTGAACGCGTCAGAATTAACCTTAGAATACAAAATTAATTCATTTCTGACTAACTCACTCGGGTTCGAGTGAGTAGAATAATTGGGGTTGAGGGTTCGAGTCTTTAACACTAAATGAAACCTTCCTAGTTATTATCTGGAAACTCTTGAACAAAACGATCTCTATTTCTTCAGTTTTTGATTCTCTATTCAAGTAACTAACTTCTACCTGCTTCATACTTTCTGATTCTCTATTATTCATTACATCAATTCTGTTGAATGTAAATTATCCAGTCTATTCATTACACTTCATAATTTCAATCTAATCAGCATAGATCACTTTTAATTTTATTGAAAGGAATGTGAATCCAAACACAATCAGATAGAACCCAAGTTTAGTTTTAGTTTAGTTTTTATTAACGTCGCACTAGAAGCAACACAAGGGCTATTGGCGACGGACCTCGTAATTTTTAACCTCGGTCAACAGATAGAACTCAAAGCGTTAGTTGAAGGCAAAATTGAGGCAGAGCCCGATGTTACAAATCTTTCGAGTCTGTAATTTCTCAAGTTGGGATGTTGTTAAAATTAGGTGAGTGGTAAACTAATTCAAGGACTGTCCTCGTCACCGAGGTTCAAAATTGTGAAGCCCATCGTCGATGGATTTTACGTTTTTTATAAGTGAGATGTTAAATAAAATCAATCAATCAATCATTCCTATCTAGATGGAGAACAACGTCCAAAAAGGAGAAGCGACTTAAAATTGAAAAATGTTCCGAAACAATTTCGCGTGCGAATGAAATGTACATACGTGAACATTAACGAGTCTAAAATTTAAGACGAATCAATAAACACACCATTTATTAATTAAAGCAAACAGGACTGTTACATGATACGTTTTAACAAAGAAGTATGAAATGTTTTGTGTACAGAAATATAGTGTGATTGCAACAGAAATATGCAAATGTTATATAATTCCACATATCTGTTGCGCATGCGTGAGCCATGTTTCGCCAACATTTGAGATGTAAGCACCAAGCAATTAAGGAGTTTTGTTTCGCGGCTTCATGTGTTAGAAGCCCAGAGTTAGTTTGTGTTTAGAGTTGGATGGATCCTCGAGAGAGATCTGATAAACTTAAATTTAGTTGCAGTCCTCAGTTTTATTGAGTGAATTAGATGAGTAGAGAAAAACTGAGCTTTGATTAACAGATGTTAAAATACGCTGCTTTATATACATGTTTAAAGTTAGAATATGATATAAAAATGACACATTTTTTTTCTGTCAAAAAAAAAAAAAAAAAGATAGCGCTTTAAATGTTTTTTTTAATCTCTTATTCAAAACAAAACAACCAAAACACTTGAAATAAAAGAAGAGCTTGTGTACCCGCTCATGCACGTGCACAGTAGTTGTAGTTGCTTGATAGTTTATAAATCGAAATATCGTTCATTATCAGATTGTAGAGTAATCTAAACAATGAATCGCAATCGAATAACGTGGCCTCAAAATTTTATTCTCCGAACTTTCGGCGAAGAATTGAGTTTCATTCTTGGGGAATTTTTTATCTGAGTAATTGACAAAATACCCTCAGTCGTCCGCATCGTTTCTCGGTCAATGGAACGATTGTTTTGATAATCTTTCGCCAGCCGTCTGACCTTTAAACTCCCCATTTGTTTACAAAGCCGCACGTGCGTGCTGTGGAAATTCGGCACTTTCTGCAGTAACGCTGGTTTCATTTTCATAAACATCCTACATTAAGAAATACGAGCAGAAATAAATCGAGAAAGTAAACGTCAAAAGATATTACCGTGAATTTTCATTTTACCGTAGATCATGCAAACATCCTACAATAAGAAATACGAGCAAAAATAAATCGAGAAAGTAAAAGTCTATATATAATTCTATATTTAAGTCTATATATAATATCTATAATAATTAAAAATAATGTCAAAAGACTGTAAAAGTAAACAAAAGATTTTTAAGATCGAGATAAATCTCAATGCTATCGAGCGAACTCATTACAGATCTTGAATCAGGACACAACAAATAACATCTGATTTGCAAGAGATTACGAAGAAAGAAAATGAAAAAAAAAAAAAAAAAAAAAAATGTTTATAAAGGTTTGGTTGATAAAACAATAAATTCAATTTTCTTAAAATATTTTAAGTGTTTTTTATTCAATATTTTTCCGTGATTTTTTTTTTGTAGCACATGACTGATATTGTAAAAATAGCGTATATTGTGATGTTGGGCTATTCGTGATTGTCTCTTCACTTGACTTAGATTTGCATAAAATTATATCTCCTTGCCAACCAAAATAAAGCTTGATTTGGTAAATTAGATTAACATAAGCGTAGTGAATTGAATAGAGACAGTGATATGTAAGGGAAATAGAATCGAAAAGAGAGATAAAGGTTAGGGATGATAACGAAACACTTATAGTATATATGTTTTCTAATTTTGTAACTGGATTGTATAAATTTTGAGGATTGGATTGAATCATAATAAATAATCTTTTGGATTGCACCGACTATTAATTAGAGTAATATGAGTTGAACCCGTTATTGACAAAAAACGTGTGAATCGGAATGATTGTTTTAGTAAACCAAGACTTTATTATTAAAGGAAAACACATTTCGTATTCCATGTGAGGCAAATTCAGTGAGAAATATTCAACGTTAAAGCTGAAATATTCAATGTGAATATCATGTCTGCGCTGAATAAAGAACTTCATGGGTGAACGTAGAGAGGATCTACGAAGAGTCAAGAATTCGGACCCGCATCTATAAATCTTTTAAGCACTCTATCCCGATTGGTATGGTAAGATAAATACTTTATTAATTCGATACAGAGATTGACTTTTAATTATTCATAGAACTGAATAAATAAATTTGGTTTTCAACACTGTACGACATTCTATTGATTTGACTGTTGATTAATGACTTTTTTAAAATTGTGAATAGTAATTTACTGGAGAAGGAATTAATAAAGGAGTGCTACAAAATTTATTTGTGGAAAAGAAATGAGTTTTTAAAAAATAAAATTTGACTTATTTAAGCATTTAAGACGCTGTAGAGATGTTCACCTCTGGAGTAGAATGTTATCTCAATATAATATCTTGCTGGGGAAGGAAAAGGTAATTTTGAGGATTTATATCTTTAGGTTTGACAAAAGATTGCCTAATTTATCAACAAATAAATTTTTATCTCGTGCTTTCACTTTCATTATCTGATCAGGGGTATATTGAAAATATTCGGAAACTCTGTTTCTTGGCCATTTGGATGTAATAAATAAACAGAATTTCTTGCACTTAAGTTGTAATGGAATTCTGTTTCAAATACTTGTTTGATTTTATACAAGTTGTAACAGAAAGACAACATGTGCCCTTCTAAATTTTGCGAATGTGGCGCTGGTAGTGAGTAAAGTGCTGACCCTCTTGTTCTTTTTTGTTCAAAGCTAAAGGAAGAAAGACAATGCGTGAAAGTCAAACTGTATGTTCTTAAAATCAACTGGCCTTTAAATTTTTTCCAATTGAGCTGCGTTCGCTTTATTTTGTAACTTTATTCATTTGAATTTGTAACATCTTCGTTTTGATTTTGTTAACTCCATCGTCTATTTTTGTTACTTCATCGTTTTGATTTTGTTAATTTCATCGTCTTGATTTTGTTAATTTCATCGTCTTGATTTTGTTAACTTCATCGTCTATTTTTATTTCATCATCGTCTTGATTTTGTAATTTCATTAATTTTGTTGGTATTTTCATTCATTTTTTTTCTTCACTTAATTTTTCGTAATTTTTACTACATAATTTGTATTTTCTTTTACTTTGTCTTATGCTTGTTTTACTTTCATCTGCAAGTCCCGTATGATAAGTATGGTGCACGGGAACAGTTTTATATGTTTTCAATAAAAATAAAAAACTTATTTGATAATATTGATTCAACACAATCGAACCAGTATTAATAATGTTGAGTTTCCACATAACTTGAAATCCATTCCCCCTATAATACTTTCTTCGTTTTCCATTCTTAATCTTATTTAAAATTGTTATGAAACAGTAGCCCAATGAGTAGAAAGTCAGGCAATGATGATGACCAATCATAGTCAAAATACAATCCCTAACCTACTCTATCTATGGAACAGGTCTCTATACGCGTGTGATTTATAATTTAATGTAATTTCTTGAGGTTTAAGTCCGAGTTTCACTCGAGTTGCCGTTTTCGGTTAAGCGAGCTATTTCACTTATTTGGGTGAGGTTTTCAATTCAATCAAATTCATTTAAAGCCCCCAAAGTGTTAATTGAAGGGTAAAACGAGATAGAACCTACGTCACAAAACTTATATTACATAAAAATATTAGTAACTCTATTTTTCCATCCAATAAAAAAATGAATGTGAAGCAACCTGATTAACTTTTCAGATAATCGATTCTAAACTAAGTACACTCAGGAACATTTTAAATTGAACACCAAGAAGGGTGGCTTCGGATTTAAATGAAGTTTAATACACATAATAGTACAGATGAGTGATTCACTTGATCTCAAAATCAAGACAATTAAACAAATACAATGGGTATAGTTAAATAATAATACAGTGAATCTGTAGTAACGCGTCGACCGTCTCCTGCTGCAATACATGCCACAACACGATCCGGAATTGAGTTGATTAGATGTCAGATGTTATCCTGGGGCAGATGAGCCCACAAATCTTGCACATCCACCTCCAGATCATGTGCAGAGTGCCACGGCGGCATCTGGAGTTTCAGCTGATCTCACAAATGCTCCAAGGGGACAAATCCGGCCATGGAGGAGTCTGAACATGACACAGAAAGACTTAAGCTACTCGACTAGTATGTAGATGTTCATTGTTTTGCTGAAAAGATGTCCCTGGAAGACGATTCAGGAAATGTCCCTCGTTGAATCGAAGAATGTCATCAACATAACGCTGGCTCGTTAAGGTACCGCAAACAGAGTGGACCGGCTATCATAGGCTGTGACGCTCCAGACCATTACACTTGCTGTGCGGGTAATGTGTTGTGCGACAGCGTGGGTGGAATTGCACCGTTCATTAAGGCGTCTCCGCACCCGTACATGGTTATCATCTATCTCTAAAAAGAATCGGAATTCATCATTAACACCACGTTTTGCCAGTCTGAGGCATTCCAAGTCACTCTGGTTTGGAACCACTTTACATGGAGTTGCCGATATTTAGGTATTAAAGGCAGTGCACAAAAAGGGCGCTTGGATTACAGATGCACTTCCGCAAGGCGTCTGGAAATGGTTTGTGGAGCAACTTGCAGTCCTACATCTGATTGTATTGTGGAACGAGTCAATGTGGGATCCACGAGCGCTTAACGCACAATCCTTCGACCCTTTCACCTCGTCGTCTTCCTGGTCACTCCAGACCCGTTTTTCCGTACGTGAGACCATCTCGTGTCCATTGCTCCCAACATGTTCTGACGAGGAACTCTTGGCGAGCAACACGGGACGACGACCAGTCTGCAGTTTTCATGCCGATGATTATGCCCCACTTAAACTCATTTAACCTGAAAACTGTCTTCTCCCACGTCTGCATCAGCCCTGATACACGACGAGACTATAGTGGCAACAGGACCAAATTTATGATTCGACGAAAATAAAGCTGAACGCAAGCACGTGACCATGACCACTAGGCTACTGCGGCCATAGCTAAATAATAGTAGTGATATGTTAATCGAATAAAGTGAAAAAAAAAAAAAAAAGAAAAAGAAATTGGAATTGAATATTCTTTTAAACTCAAATTCTTGATTTCCGAAAGTGTATTTTTTATTTTTCTACATATTTGATTCAGAAATTATCTTCGAAATTTTTTTTTTTTATGTATTGTCTTATATGATTGATGTATAATGTTGATTCTTCAATGCAACAAAAGTCAGTTTGGTTGAAGACTCACGTTGAAGACATAGAACATACCATACGGGGTTATTGTATTTATTTTAGAAAACATTCAATTTACACCAAACTTTTTTCTAATAATTATAATCAAGAATTTCGAATATTTGAAAATATTTTCTGTTATTTTCATCTTTTGATGCAATCTCATATCGTCATTTATCTCTTACAAACGTCTATTCGACTGAAAAATAAACATACCTTCCAACATTCTTGCGGTCCGTTTTAGATCTTTAAGAATAAATATTATCTCCAATCCCTTTACGACTTTTTAAGAGAGCGTAAAAATATGAAAAGCAAAAAAATGATAGTAATTTGAAATGAAAGGCTTTTATTATTTACATGTGTTTCCAGCGGCAAACTGTCTGAAAAATCAGTTATCAATTATGTGACCACTTTTCGAAGAATTTTGTGAAACATTTTAAGTTGCTGTGATAAAATAAATCCTATTTAGTAGTTTGTTAAGCAATAAAATTCTATATACAATCCGCACCTGTTGTCTACCTAAACGCCAAACTGTCTAACAAAACCGCAGGGAAATTATATTATTATATTACGAGTCCTACGAGATATACTGCAGCGACTATACTAAGCATTAAAAACGACGTGTATTAAAATGAAATATCGTCAAGAAAAAGAAATTAAATTACGAATATTTGTAACTTTTTGGTTAATAATTTAAAAAACATCTTTTTACATTATTTTCAAATCAAATATTAGTCACACATGGTCACGGATTCGAGGTTGGTGTTGTTTTCTTCGAGTTGTGAGTACGAGCCTGATACCACTTTCGACCCGCTATGTAGAGGGGCTGATACACTTTAAATAGTCACTTCTCTATCTTGTTGCCGTGGTGTGGAAGTTTGGAGATGGAGGTGCCAGCTGTGGAGTCGTTCTCATCATTTGACCGAGGTTGAAAATCAAGAGGTCCGTCGCCAATAATCATCATGTTTCTTCGCTGAGCGACGTTAATAAACAATAACATTCCAATTCAAGTCAAATATCCTTAAAGATAATCATATTTTTTTATGCTATGCTATCGTATTTTTTAAACATAGATAACTGGTGTTTAAACTGCACTTCCTTGACACAGTTTTGCTGGGGACACTTTACTCTAAAAAGGACAAAATTATTGAAAAGTTTTTTTTATTACCATATTTTTATTTTTCGATTTGTTCATTGACTTTAATTGTATAACTTTTCTAAATTTATGAGCAAAACTTTTTAGCTCCAGCTACATTAATTAGGGAGTTCTCAATTTTTTTTTTCAGGAACCCAAATCATTTAACTGGCCTTTAAAATGTAAAACTGCCTTTTCTCAGATTTTTGGTTTTTATGATGCTTACGTACATTTAACACATGGATCAATAAGTTCCGAGACTAACCCAGATATGGCGCTCGTAGTAAACCAGTAACCAGGTCTTTCTAGAGTACTAACCTTTGCTTGAAACGTGTCAAAATGTTAAGTCGATCGGACCAGAAACAGCTGAGTTATCGAGGTTGGAGTAA
>BMAW01081005.1:483355-510767 GCA_019974015.1 Nephila pilipes
TATCTTAGTGTGACGTAAACCGAAATATTTAAACAACTGAAATATTATTCAATCGCAGTTTTCGAGTTCAAAAAAGGCAAAAAATTAGCAAAATTAATTATTTAATATATATAAATGCGTATATATGGATATTAGTGGATATTTAATATCAATATTCTAATAAATACCACAGTCACAAATTTGTTAGCAAATATATGTTTTTGGATATGAATATCTTAACGAATAACAATATTTAAATAAAAATTAAATTTTTAACGAAAAACAATAACTTTACTTAATATTTAAACATCTATTTATATTTTATATACCATTTTAGCGTACATATTTTTATATAATACTTAAAACTCACTCTCATTCTTTAATTAAAATTTTAATTAGTAAATAGTTTAACAAAAAATAACGATCTCTAATGAATAATTACATATAATCATTCTTTCATGCAATATTGCATATAAAAATGCGTTTCAAATAATTTATTCCCTTTAAATTATGATATTTTAGTGAATATTTATAGTAACAATTATTAAGTATAAATTAAGACATGAAACGAATATTTATATTCATTATTAATTTCTAAAGAATGTTTATGAAGAATTATAGTTATAATGAAATTATTTTTAAAAGAAAAGGGCATTAAGATAAACTATTACATAAAAAGCATTTTATAACAAAAAAATATATTTTAATTTTTATGAGAAGCATTTCATTTTATCTCAAATCGCTACAATATTCTTCTAATTATTCCCAAAATTGTAACAATGTATTTGAAGTTTTCTGCTTAAAAATGTTTTATTTTATTGAAAGTGTTGAAATAAATATTATTAATGCTATATGAAGTTTCTGGAAAGGAAAATTAAGTAATTATTGTCCAAAGAATACCTTTTTACATAAAAAAAAAGATTTTATTATTCTTATAACAAAAGCATATTCGTTTTTCTCTAAACAGAGATCTAAATTTGAAAAACGTCTTCTGTTCGTCTACTTTTCAAATAAAGAACAAATCTAATACAACCGGTAACTTTTCTAGACTAACGAGAAAAAGGAAAAGATTATGATAACTTGAATCCAGGTAAATGTAAGGGAAAACATTTATAGAATCTCTGTGAGAAAAAGAAATGGCAAATATTCCATTCCTGAAACTAATTTATTCATTTTTTAAAATAACCTAGTTTAGAAACAATTTTTCATTTTCCTTTCAAACGATAAGATGACTATTCTTTTGATCATGTTGATTTATAATTTTTAAAATTATAAGTGGAACAACAGTTTTAATTAATAAATTTTAAATGTTTTAAACTGAAAATGATAAAATAGAAGTGAAGCTCCATAAATGGACAGTAGAATTTTTACAAACCGAATTTTTTAATTACTTGAATATTTTTTTGAATATTTATGATGGAATTTTATATCATTAATTGTAATCTTAAATGTTTAAAAAATTAAATTATTATCGCGATTGTATGCAGTCTTTATCCTATGGTAATTTTTGTTCCGCTTTGTAATTATTGATTATTACTTTAATTAATTTAGATTATTATTTTTTCGTTCATTATCATTTTAATTTTCTGACTTTTATTAAATTAAGTAATCACAGATCCGATAGTATGTAAGTTCATCATGGGTTTACAAAACTGGTTCCTTTATTTATGAGGGATATAGAGAAACAATATACTATTTTTCTTTACAAAACTTGATAGTGGTTAGGAAAGAGAGAGTTTTAAGGCAGATTTGAAAATTGAAATTATGATTGTCTAAATAAGCGCGCGAGAGAGAGAATAAAAAAAAAAAGTGTTTCGTTAAAATGATGACAATTTTAACTTAATTCATTTGAGTTTTTATGTTTAATTGCCAAAGTTCCAAAATTTGGAATCGAAAGATGTTGTCGAACTATGGTATATTTTTCAAGAATTTTATGCATTTAATATACAATGTTTTTGCGGTTATGCTGTAATGTTATGGTTAACCTCGAATTTTGAAAATAGTAAGTTCTAAAAACATTTTTGAAGCAATTTTAGGATTAAAAAGATTTATTTATGGTCATTTTATAAAATTGAACTATGAGCAAAACAATAAATTAAAGAGAGAAGTTGATTCATCAAAAAGAAAATGTAACTTCGCCAAAAATTCTCAACTTAATGCAATGAGGCATATTTTAAGCAATGTGTGCACTGAAACAAATATATTCAACTTAGTAAATTAATTTTATAGTTTTTACAAATTTTCTAAACTGAAATTTTATTAAATCTCATTTGATACGATTAAAAATTTAAACTTTTTAATGTAGTTGTTACAATTCTAATTTACAACAAATTAATAAACAACATCTTGATATTTGTTTAATTCAATTCAATTCTCTAGTTCACGCCCGCATACCTGGAGCTAAGATAACTGAATTTCCTATCAGATCACCGGTTCCCAATCTTTTTCAGTCTGCGTATCGTCTCGGTTTCTTTTAGTGTACCCCCAACCGAGAATCTCCCAGACACTCCCCCTTCCCCCACATACAATATGTTTCATCAAATACAGATTTCGAAAACTTCTCTAAAAATGGAGCATGTTGAAATAAATTAAATGAACTGTTTTTCAATGTATTGCATTTGTTTATTTATGAAATAAACAAACAAATTAACACAAAGATTAGAAAAACAAAAATGAATGGGATGCTTGGGACTGCTTTGAAACACAAAAAAATTGAAAAATTAAACTCAAAAAAAGAGGATACATACAATCTCAAATCCAGAAAGCTGCGTTTAGATTGCTTCTATGTCTATTTTTTTATGTAAAAAAAAAAAAAAAAAAAAGCCCATTTAACAAGCTTCTTGCTAGCAAGCTACAACAAACGCATTTTGGTATTATTACAAAATCATCCGTATTCGTCACTTCAACGAGCCCAAAAATAATCTAAATGCACCATTCATCCATTGAAAAAGATCTTAAGAGTGCCATCTGATATATGTTTCCACATTTTCTCCTTTTCAGGAATCGACAAAGTTACAATAAGCACAGTTCTTTCAATAACGTTTCGCTCTTCAGCTTACTAGTTAACACTACGGGAAATCTGAAGTAATATTTTGCATGGACTCCGGCAGCTTCCGGCAAAACCTTTTTATTTTAGTTTTCTTTATTAATGTCGCACTAGAAGCAACACGAGGGCTATTGGCGACGGACCTCGTAATTTTGAGCCTCGGTCAAGTGACGAGGACGACACCTGAACTGGCACCCCCTTTTCTAACTTCCACACCCCGCCAGTGGGAGGACTTTGGACCCCGACAGATTTAACGTACATCCTCCTTGGCTACACGGCGTGTCTTCTGCAGTCAAGGCTCGAACCCGCGACTGAACGAAAACCACCGGTCGCTAGTCCCCGACCTTGACCACTAGGCTACCGCGGCCTCCGGCAAACCTGACGGTTCCCAACCGATTCCCCCGACTTCGCATCTTTCTGTATTTATAATTGTTCCGACAGAGAAAATTTAGAAAAAATCCAGAACTTTCTCCTTTATTCAGATATCGACCAGAATCCAGCGTTTCTGAGAACCATAATTTTTTCGCCTGTCGCCAAGTGCCAAAATGATCGCCAAATTCGTCACCAAGTTTCAGGTGTCATTGCTTAAGTTTTCCTTGGTATACGACGAGCAATAAATTTTGCGATGATATGTTCCAATATCGATATGAATTTTCTGAGAAACGTACTTGTGAATTTTATTGTACAATAATTGGTGTTTTCGAGAAAATTAATTTATGGTTATGTGTATATTGTTTTTACAATAGGTAAATCAATTGCGTGTTGCAGAAAATTATAAAAAGTATTATATAAAAGAACACTTAAAATATTATTGTATCAACTAATTCTCCATGCATGATTATTTTTTACCTGTATTTTGTTTCGTTTTATTCTATTGCGTAACAGATCCTATTTGTTGTGCCCTAATTCAAGATTCCTGTTGCTCTAAATAACTAATCCCTTCTACAAGAAAAAGAATCATTATAATTCTAAATTTGACTAATACAGAATGGTACAACTCGTATCAATGATCGAAAAATATTGAAAATAATCTCTTTTAAAAAAAATTCAAACTAGTACGCTTCACTTTCTGAGAAATGATTCTTTTTATAATACTAGCTTGTAAGCAATAGTAATGCAGTGTAGTTATTTACGTTTTATGAAAACGTAGAATACACTTAGAAATAACGGGAAGATTTGAAAGTAAGACAAGAAAAATGAGAGAAGAGATAGAATGAGGTTGTATCATGACAAAAAATAGGTTAACTAGTTATAAACAAGTTTGATGGACAATTTCCTTATTAACTTATCAAACTAGAGTCATCAACTTCACAGATAACGACTCGGTATTTCTATGAAACGGTTTCCCATCAATTTCATTCTGAAATCTCAGCTCTTCGTATGTGATAACTCTCACAAGATTTGAAATAATTTTTTCTTAAAATGTATCACATTTTGATTCATTTTATTTTAATCCTTTTTAATTCAAGGTATATTAATTTTATTTAATAAATAAATATTTAAAACATTTTTTGATTTAAGTTTATACAAATACATGCTATTTTGCTAAGTGAAATTTGAAAAAGAAATCTTTTTTTTTGTGTACATATAATGGTACTCTTATAATCTTACATTCTTTCTTCAGCCGTCGTGTTTTTTAAAATTATGTATATTCTTTGCCTTAGCAACAATAAATTTTGAATTAAAACAAAATGATTAGAATGAAATCAATCTAAATACAAAATGTAATTTTATTTAAGAAATAGTATACTTTTCCCAACTTAAATTTTTCGTTCGTGCGATGTTTTTTTTTTTTCCCCTCTTTTAATAATTTGAATTCCTAAGTGGTAACTGAATTTTTAATAAATGCTAAATATCCCTCAAAACTGTCTATCTAAACAGGAAAAATCCCCGTGATGGGCTGACGTGGTGCCATCTGTTAAATTTATTTTTAACAACAATTTGAAAATTAAAATAAATTTTATTTGAAAACTTAATGGATTTATAAGCTTTTCAGCGGGTATAATATATCAGAAATGGGATTCAGCAAGTTTTGATTCGAAAAACAATTTATTTTTGAATACGGCAAACCAATATTTGGAAATGGAGAGTTTGTAGTTCGAATTCTAGATATTTTTTTATGTGCGTTAAACCTTCAATGAGAATATGAACTGGTTGTTAAATTGTATGAATACCGCAAATAAAATGGTATAATTTAATACGTACTATATATCTTTTAGAAATCAATATATTTCGCTACATTTAATATCGTTCTTTATTTCTCTTTCTACCAGTATTTTAACAAATAAAAATAGAAATGCCTTTTTTCAAGGAATCTGTCACGAGCAACTCAATGATTAAGAATATGTTATAAAGATTTATTATTATTATTTTTTCATTTTGCAGCGAAAATAATTTCATTTAGCTCAAAATAATAATTTTTTTAATAATTTTAATATCTGCGATGAATATCATTATTTACTTAAATATTTAATAATTTTCTTTTATTAATTTACTAATTTAATTTTTATCGCAGAATCGATTGTTTTATTATTTTTTGTAGTCAAAAGTTGACAGCAATGTATTTTTAAAATTTTAGCTTATGTTCTGAAAATAAAAATTGTGTGCAATCACGCATGTAATATTGTTTTTAGGTGGATTACGTAAATTTTAAACCATTACATGTTTTGAATATTGGAAAAATGACTGAATGAGATGAAATTTAGATTCTGATAACAGAATCTGAATGCATTGGTATAAATTTTTATCCTAATCATGTTTATATCATTTGTTCGCTTTATGAAATCAGTGCTATGCTCACTGCTCATTTTATTTCATTTTTGTATGGTGCATATATTTTTGGCTTTTCAAAATAATTTTTATTTTATTCCTACGGCATTAAAAATAAAAGAGATTTTTAAGAAAAACGAGTACCAAAATATACATACAAATAACAGGAGAATAGGTTCTAAAATTGTTTTAACTATCAGGAAAGCGTTTATAAATAGTATTTTTTTCTCCTATTCCCTTTTCCCCATGAATTAATACTAAGAAGGACTATAACTACGAATATGAGAAATTTGAAAGTATTTGTAAAATCATTTATCAAGTAAATGCAACAATTAAAACTTTAGATGTCTTAATTCAAAATTGATAACTCAAGGAAAACTTAAATGCAGTAACTCAAAATCAATAACTTAAGGAAAATTTAACTTACATGTATTAACTTAAATTTTATTTTTATGTAAAATTTCAAATAATAATAAAAATTCAAGAGAGTAGTTTTAATTTCATCATTTTGAAACTTTGCCGATTTACTGAAATTTAAATGCCAATTTAAAATTCATGAAAAGATACCTTGCTAATTTAAAGTTTATGAAAAAGATATGTCGATAATGCAAATGTTTTGTAATTTATGGTGTAACAATTTAAAGTTAATACTAAAAAGGCTGCAAAAATCATGCATTCAGATTCAAACCCATGCATTTTTTATTATTGAAAATACCTTATAACATTCATTAAAGGCAGAAGAAACAAATGATGTTGAGGTGAGGTGGGTTGTTCGATTTAATTATGCGACAGGGTCTCCTGGGCTAGGTTTAGTATGTCTAAGTCAAAGTGGATAAGCAACTACAACAGAAACAAATGAGTAATTAATTTTGATAAGAAACATTTTATTGTACATTCAACTGCTTTTGAAGTTTTTTAAGAAATCTTAAAAATCTCAATGAGTTTACCTTTATTAATGTAAAACCAAAATCGAGATGCAGATGCTAATTTTGACTGAACTAAACTCGAAAAATCAAAGCTATCAAAGAGTTATAGTTTAAATTTTATTTTGAAAGAAAAAAATAGTGCTCCAAATACCTTAAATGTTAAATATGAATGCGTTTTTTACTTTTTTCAGCTTTTTTTCCCTTTTAAATTTACACGAGTAATAATTGTTGTTGTCGTATAAATACATAAACTGTATTTGGATATAATTGTATTTTCATTATTAACCATTTTTATGTGTGTTTTATCTATACTCTTGTGTTTAATTTTTTCTAATTCTTAATAACAAATATTTTTGCGTAAACTGATTATTATCTGTCATGTTACACACCTGCGGCATTGACCGGATATTTACCTTTTGCACGATGGCAACATGTTTTTAGTTTGATAGAACAGTTGGTGTGGTTCACTTAAAAGTAAATATTTCCCTGTACCAAATCGTGGACTGTTTAATGCTTTACCGCAAAAAAAAAAATTGTTTTTGAACCTTCAAATCCGTCGTAACTCTATCAATCAAACAACACATTCAAGAAAATTGAAAATCAAAGTTGACGCAATATACGCCCACATTGGCAACCATTTTTATTCATTAATTCGTTTTTGGCGATTAATCCTTTCACACCAAATTTCTTGCCGAATAAATCTCCATACCCCACACATTAAGTTGGTGAACAAAACTGATTTTGACATCCAAGTTTATACTGCATCTAAGCCATTAATTTCATCAGTGAAACAACATTAATTATGAAATAGCTTTCAAAGAGATTACGTACAATTTGTAATGGATTACTTTAAGTATTATGCGTGGATTCAGAACAATAAACATACATCAATTCGAAAAAAGGACTTCATACAACAAATATTTCTTTGTATTTAAATATCATTTAGCTAATTTTTAGGAGATGTTTTTAAAAACATCTTATAGTTATTTACACGCAAAAATCATCACAATGTTAAATTAAACAGAGTATTTATTTCATTGAAACTTAATCCTTAAAGTATTTGGCGACATTTAAAATTTTTAGAAATTTAATTTTAAAATAAAATTTGAATGAGAAAATCATGAAATATTATATATATTGTACTTGTTGCTAAATATTAATTAATGCAAATCAGTAAATCGATTACCAACTAATGGACTGAGGATGCAAACATATTCTTTTCACGTCGAGTGGTTTGTGTGTGTGTGACCTTGATATTACTCCGGATGTTGATTCAATTTACCGTGAGGAATAGAGTTATTGATCCTGATCCAATGTGTGATAACAAATAGTGATGTTATTAGGATTACACAGAAAAACAATTCGAATCAAGGAATACTTCAGATATTATACATGGAAAGTTCATTTACACGAACGTGCAACCAAGAATATAAGTCGTCAGTTGTACCACTTTATACAAAACAGAATATTAAAAAAAATCAGATTCTGTTTCGAATTTGTATCCGGTCGCGATGTTCTCACAAATACTACTGTATTTCCCCAAAACCGGCCCTACATGATTTTTCAAGATGATTGTGCCGTTAGCCCTTCCAGAAAAATAACGTCCAGCTGACCACTTAAATATGGGGCACGATTTTCGATTTTAGACACGCTCTGCAGAAGTCATTAAATAGGAGAGAGCTCGGATTATTTCAAGTGTTTTTAGACGGACGGGTGAAATACTGAACTGGAAAGTCACCAATCACACTAAATTCGCGCCCATAAATGCGGGAAAACTGTAGCCCGTTTGGAATTTAGGGACTGTGAAAGCTAAGTAGATAAGATCGCGAGTCGTATATACGACACCCGAATCCATTGAAAACCATTCAAGCAAATAATGCGAGTTAAATTTTTTGAAGAGTCGTGAGGGATTAAGACGAGGTAGATGGACCAGCTAAGGCCTGGTTTTCGTAACCTTATTTAACCTCTAAATTGAGTGGTCTGTCTCAAAGAGCTAAACATATGTAGTGAGTATAAAAATATTCCCCAAGAGGTTTTTGTGAAAGAATCTATGGTTTTAATATGCTAGTTAGAATAAAATTAATTCAGAAGGTAACATTGAATAAGACACCGTTTTACAAATATGAATATTGAATTGTTTTTCCAAATATACAGAAAAGTAAAGCTTTGAGATTTGAGGAGTAACTTCGGGGACTTTATATCCATTTGAATTGCATAAAATTACAATTTCTTCCCAAATAAAATGAAACATGATTAGGTAAATTAGATGAAGATAAAAATAAAATGGAGTGGTTTAGATATAATGTTATATAAATGAAATAGAATTAAAGGAAAATGAAGGGATATAGACAAAAACGACTTGCTAAAAGTAATTTGTAATTCGGATTGAAATTCGTCTATTAGTTTTGTGGATTGAAGAGAGTTCTACTCAAACTATTAAGTTAAATATAAACTTTTGATGAAAGTTTTTGAGAATTAAGAACGAGTGAACTGGGGTATGGTAAGATTTCTTATTTAAATCATAAATTAGGATTATGAGTTAGGTTTTGATTCTAGAGAGAGCGACATTAGCTTTCTATATATAGTGATAATTAATAAATAATTCTGTTTTGTTCCGGAATGTTTTCAATTGGATTTTGAGCAATATTGTTTAATATGAATTTAGATGTGGCACAAGAATCGAGTAATGACGGACAGACGTAACAAATCTCCAAGAGACGTTAAAACATATAAAATAAAATTATTAGTTGATACACTACGTTCTGTAGAGCAGTCTATTATGCGGAGGTTTACGCCTTTTAAAATGATACATAATGTTCCTCGCCCTTGACGACTATCTCTACATACCTCCATCGACAGGCGTTTTCTCGCCCGTTCATTGAAGTAAAATTCAAAAATTAGTGCTCCTAAGCTTATGATAGAATAAAAAAAAACAGGGAAATTGCGGTATATGTAGGTAAACTTGCAATACATGTAGGCAGCAAGGTTACCGAGGCCGTGACGCATGAAAAAATTTCTTTGCGAATGAAAAGAAACGGAAGTTATTAGACTCTTTTGCTGAAAAAACGAAAGCGAAAGCCTAGCGCAGGCTTGTCCAACCCAAAAGACATTACGGGCCACTTTGGAAACACATTTTATTAAGGAGGGTCGCCTTACACACACACACATATATATATATAACACTCATATATACACAATGTATGTATGTATATATATATACATATATATATATATATGCATACGTGTGTGCGTGCGCTCGCACGCGTGTGCGCAAGTGAGATGAATTCGATGCGGATTCAAATTCTCAAGTTAAAAACTACTATAACTTTGACCTTTCAAGTCGTGGGAAGCGACTAATACTACTGAGCCTAATTAGGGAAATTAAGAACAGTCTGCTATAAATTAAGGGAAATTACATTTTATTGAATTAAATATATTAACACAAAATGCAACTTAAAAACTATTCTGTAGTTAGAACATAACGTTGGCGCGCTAAATTATTAGGAAACAGAAGGAACTGAACTGACAGTCTGTCTGGAACAATACGCTTCTACGTCAAATGTATTAGGCTTGCTGCAGACAGACTGGCTGCTGCTATTTCTCGTGTCCCGCGGGTCGCATTCCCTCCCTACGTCTAGTAATGCACACCAGCGCTTTTCGGTAAATTTGCTGCTTAGTTATACATTGTGTATCGCCCAATCGTACCAGACAGCCCATGCGCTTTTAAAACGAGCTTTGTAATTGTTTCTGAACAAGATTAAAGAAAAAATTTGATAAAAGTTGAGTCAGGTAGGTGGAATGTTCTTTGTTACTTTTATGTACAATAAGAGTTTGAATCTTTATTCTGATAATCCAGCTCCGAAGGATGCGGATTGGCCTGGCCTAGAGTTCGGTAATTTTTTTTTCTGGGAAAAAGAAGTGTAACGCTTCTGGATCGGACTGTAAACGAATGGTGTGGAGAAATAGAAAAACAGAAAAGAATCCCTGGAATTTATTTCCATGAAACATAAAAGTGGGAGTGAGCTTGTTTGAGGTTGTATAAATACCTAGAGGTGGTAGGGAGTAATTTAATACCTATTAATGAAATCATGAATCCCTAGCTTTATACAGACAAGTTGAAAAATAATGCACATTCTAATGTGGCAGTCTTCATGATGTTTACGTTTTTATGCACTGCAGTGATCCAAATCCCGCACCCTTAAATATACGGACACGCGGATCTTATACAATACTTCTACATTAATGAATTTTCTTTCTCAATCACCAGGCATCAATTTCCTTAAGCTTTTGTCGGAAATTCTTAATCAGAATGTTCGAACCGAGCCGATTTCCAACTAATAAGAATTAATAAACGCTCTTAAACAATAAGACTACATTTCTAGTTCAGTGTCATCAAATTTGATCGAATCCATTTGAAGAAGTCTTAAAGTAGTTTTTCGAGTTAAAGGATATCCTGCAAGGCATTAGTTATGAAATTATAACTTAAGCATTTGGGATTATGAACACTGTATGAAAACTTTCTGTACCACGAGATAGTGCATTATTTATGTTTTTCCAATTTTATAATTTCATATTTAATTTTTCTTATAAATTTTGCTTGTAAAGCGTAAATTGTATTTTATTATATACATCAATGATTTGCACTATAAGTAAATGATGCAATTTTTACAGTAAAGTCGTTTTAAATTAAGGCTATCATTGCACGAATATTTTCCACATCCATTTAAATTTAATTGGACAATTATTAAAAAAAAGAACTAAACGAAGCAGTTTTCTAAGCCATGGAAAATATTTATTTTCATTGCTAAGTTTTTAATTTACGGATTTATAAAAAAAAATCGTTTCTTTTACGTAAGAATTCTAGAATACCATGAAGCTCTAGAAATTGTTCATAAACAGGAAATATCTTATCTGCACGTTTTTATTTCTTTGATTTTCAGCTTTAAATTTTTTTTTTGCTGACTCATTGTTTTTATAGACCTTTATGTTATTCAAAATTCTTTGGTAAGTAAATTTTATTTGGAAGTTTCTTCTGTAGAACCGTGATTGTATGAAAGATTTCGCACAGATTAGAAGTTTAAACTTAATCTCAAATTTACTGAAATGTGATAATGTATCAAAATTCATTTTCTATTGAAAATTCTTGAGTATCTAGATAGAATTAATGTCTTATTTTCAAAGCTTCGTCAATTTTGAGCAGGATATCTAATATTTGAAACATTGCAAGACTTTTGACCCTTCAATTTTTCGTATCATTGTCATAAATTACACTCCTTTGATGGGAAACCTATTTTGTACAATAAATTACTTCGATAGGCTCTCTTTTATAATAGATTTTAAATTGTAGTTCTTCATCCGTTTTTTAATAATGTCTTAAGGAATTCTATTAACAGTTTATTCAAATATTTATTTAAAAAGTAAACAATTAAAGAATTTTTGATGGAATAATTATTTATTACCTTATAGTGCCAATGTTTTTTTTTTTTTAATTTTATGAAATTTCTAATTTATAAACGAATCTCTGGCTTGGTCGAAAACTCAGCTCTGATTATTTTAAAATATGCACATGCAATAGAATTCATAAATATAAATCATTATAGCAAAATTTGTCTAAAGACCTTATTCTAAATACTAAATAAAAATCTAAAAAAGCATTTGTACAGCTTAATTCACATGGACTTTCAAGTCTGCATTTCTTTAAAAAAATATAAAAAGTGAAATAAATTATGTCTTCAAAGAAATACTGATAGACATATATATTTTTATATTTATGTGTAATTAAACATCATTATTTTAATCAAAAAGAAGTTAGGAAGCAAACTCAATAATTAAAAGATAAAACAATATATAAGAACCCATTACGGTACCATTGAGAAAAAAGGCATAAGTCAATCTATATAAATATACAGATAAAATATTCTAAGCAAAGAAAAAGTAAATATGCAAATTTAAACATAAAAAAAAAACATTATATATTATAGAAATTTCTTAAAAAAAGTAAGCTAAATTATTTTGACAACCACCAAAATTATCATAAGTAGAGAGATAAATTAAAAAACTGCAAAAAAAAAAAGAAAGAAAGAAAAAAAGAAAAAGATTGAAAAGCCGAAGAGAAGAGTATGATGTATTTAAGGTTTCAAAAGGCTTTAAATTGTTAAGCTGGATTTTCCAAGCGTTTTTGGTCAAGTTTCCCCATCAACTATCAACAAACTATCCCCATATACTGTAAGAAATAGTTATTAAGCTAAACAAACAATAGATCAGAAATCAAAAACAAAAGAAATTCATTATAGTATCATTTAAAAAGCAGAGAACTAAGCAAATTTAAAGAAAATTTTAACTATCAAAACGTAATATAACTAAAAGAACAAAACTAGTATTAAAAACACAAAATATACATCAATATAAAATAAACATAATCTATTGCAAAAAGGCAAGACCTTTATCAAACACAGTGGACAAAAATTACCTGCCAATAACATGAATTAATAAGTCATAAGACAGCAACGCCCTCTACTAAATATTGTCAGAACTTAAGAAAACTTGAAAAAATACAAGCATTGCAAAAAATAAATATATATTAAAGAAGAAAAAAGCAAAAACAATAGAAAATATCTAAAAACTAATTTATTTTATAAATAAATTAATAAAAATATATAAAATACGCACAGACACACACGTATATAAATATACATAAAGTTGCAAAAGAAATTCAAAAAAACCCTCTGAAGTAGAAAATAATTCTTTTAATGGAGTTTAAAACATCGTTAATTCATACACTGAAATTCTATGATATCGATTTTGATACATCTGCATGAAAATTACTGCTTGTTTCGTGTTTTTATACAAAAATATTTAAGATTTAAAACATTACTTCTTTTTTAATGCATTACAGCCTACTACAACCTACAGGAGAAGGCTTATTGAGACCAAGATCGTCTCTATAAGTATCCTCCAAATGCTGCAATCAGTCCCTAGGGGTCTCCAACTATTGCGTTTTAATATCTTATGATTTGTTCAATCCATCTTGTGCGGGACCTTCATCTTTTCCTGATGCCCCCTATTTGTACGAAGGTCACCTTCTAACGGGGTCTATGTTCTTAAAAAAAACTTTATTTTTTTTCTGTAAAAATGAAAGATATGAATTTTTAATCTCGCATGTGTCATCAATTCAATGATTCAGCATCGTAACAAAGCTCAGAAAGTTAATCTCTAGCCGCTTATTGCTCATCCGTGACTTTTAACTGAAGGTTAGAAGACCTTTGAAAGTTCTTAAAAACTAAATCTCATCGTTTATTAAGAAATAATAACATTGAAAAGTCGAATGGTGAGGGTCGGCATTTAAGAAGGTTCAAGTGAATTGAAATATTGCTCACATAATTGCTTTTTAGTCTTAAATTTCCAGACTAAAAAGAAAATAAATATAAGCAAACAGTTTTTAATGTATAAAAATAATTTTACTGTACTATAATACATAATTTATAAAAGCTTGAGACGTTTTTTATTCTTTTTTAGTATCATATTTGGTTGTTTAACATCGCACTGTAAAATAACTCGAGGACTATTAGCGAACAGATCTCGTAATTTTGAGTCTCAGCCAGGTGACAAGGACAACACTTGAACTGGTACTTCCCTCTCCAAACTTCCATGTCATGCTAGTGGGAGGACTTGGGGCCAGATTTAACGTACATCAGCCCCTCAAAACGGTGGGTCTGTAATGGCATCAAGGATCGCAACCATGACTCGACGAAAACAACATCGGCCGCGACTTTTTTCCACTAGGCCACCATATTAATAAGCATGAAACGACAGCTCTCGCAATATCTTAGTTGAAAATATTAAGCTATTTATATTCTCCGATAAAAGAAATGTAAGGACAAACCGAAAAGCTTTATTAATAGTTACCGATGGATAGTTAAAGTCACTCTCTCTCGAATCTCAATTAGCTTATCAATTCTAAATCAGGATCAACTAATAAATTCTCAGCTTACCCATCCTCTCGTTTGATTCAATCCCTTCTTACATTCATCTGAGTCATATCTTGACACATCAAATAATTTGATTCAGGCGACTAAACTTATTAAGAAGTTTCAATCCAAGTTATAAATCTCTGTTAGCAAATCGTTATCCTCTATCTCCCTTCTTTTTCCTTTCAATATATTTCATTTATATCATTATCACTAATTCATTTATCTTCACTTCATCTTCATCTAATTTACCTAGTCACGTTTCATTTAGGTTGGGAAGAAATTGTTACTTTATATAATTCAAATTATCATAAAGTCCCCGAGATAAGAGAAAAGAAAATCGCTAATAGCCCAGCATAACAAGTAGCTATGATACTCTTACTTAATTTATCTGCGATTATCTGGGTATCTTAGAGTGTCTCAGGATTTTACAAATTATGTATTATTCCACATTAAAAAGATTATTTGTATACCTTCTAGTCTCTCTTTAAATAAAACATTGAATTTAAAATTGTGTGTTTCTACTTATGTTTAAGGTATTGTTTATCATCATCCGCTGCTATGAATTGTAGGATATCTTAGGAATGTAGTTTTGTACTTTATGAATGGTCCATTGCTTCACCGTAGTTTTTCAAATAAAAGGTACAGTTTGAAAGGCTGGAATTGAGGATAAAATATTCTAATACAACTACTCATTTAAAGTTAATCGTTCTCGAGAAATGTACAAATGAAAATAGAAACGAAAAGCAGAAGAGAAAAATTGTCGTAATAATTAATGGCTGCAACAACGAAAGGTGTATCAGGCTAAAAGGGTGTTCCACGAATTAATTAGTAGACCTCCTTTATTGAGCAGAACGAAACTGAACGAGGAACTATAAAGAGTAAAAAAAAATGATAAGTTGTGGTGGTTGTCCACATCATTAGGCTTTTGTGTCATATCTCAGTCTAACATATTAATCATAAACTACTTAACTCCAATTGAAGACACACAAGAACGAAACAGATTCTTTATCTATTATCACTGTAGAATATCTGAAGTCACTCTCTCTGGAATCTCAACCTAACACACAATAATGATTTGTGATTTAAATAACAAATCTGTATTACCAGTCCACTCGAACTACACAACTCCCTTCGACAGTAACTAACGTAGATTAGTGTAGATTTCATCAATCCATAAAACTAACAGTAGAATTTGAATCTCAATAACCATTTTCTAACTACTAATCTTCTTATCTTCTATCTCCTTTTATTATGTATTAATTGCTTACCATTTATGTATCATTATATCTAAATCACTTCACTAATATCACTAATATCTTCATATAATTTACCTAATCACGAGTTTGGGAAGAAATTTTTATTTTATGGAATTCAAATCGATAAAAGTTCAGAAGGTTTTTGAAGAGAAAATCGCAAATAGCCCAACGTCATACAATTATAAATATAATATAGTGTGATACAGAAAGAATGCTGAAACACGAATGAATGCAGGGAAGTCTAAAGATAATTAAATATTGAATTTAGAATATCTAGAATGAAATGCACTCAATCAGAAATAGTTTAACTGTGATAATGCATCTTGATAATAAAATAATTTCTGGAAACACAAATGTTCCAGTACCAAGCACGCACAAAAATGGACATTATTCTAAAATCAGCACAAGTGTTCTTTCATCTTTTGGGACCGAGTGTCGCGATTAACTAACTGTTAGGTAAAACACCACAGCATTCAATGGTTGGATTTCGGCAAATTTTCACTTTTTGTTGTTTATTTTTAAACGAGCCATACTTCTTTTAAAGAAATTATCAAATAATTTTCCGAAATGCTTCAATTTAATTGTAATACAGATATAATATTGATTCTTTGAGGAAAGTTATATTGTGTTATATTAATCATAATTTCAAAAAAAAAAAAGAATTTTACGAACATTATTAGAATTGAAACTAAACTACAGTAAAGTTGGTAAAAATTTGTCAACTTTTATTCCTATGGCCAAATTTCCTCAGAAAATGTCAAATACTTGCAATTTTATAGCTAAATTATTAAATTTTGTGTATACATCTACCGCTTTTACTTACCTCGGGTTTTTTTTTTTTTTTGCCTCCTCTCCCATCATTTACAATTCCGTATCGCTGTCAGTGATAAAGGCCTAAACATGATTACTAAATTCAACAATTCAGAATTAAGAAACATTTTTCATTTATAATTTTTTTGTTCATTCTCTTAAAATTTTACACTACCTTTCACTTCAGGGAGCAAATGGGTTCATATATTGGAAAGAGTTTACTTTAGATGAGTAGTTGTATTGAGATATTTGTTCCAAAGGTCGTCAAGTCATTTTAAACAATACTTCGTTATCTCGCGAGTTCGCTTAATTCGCGGTTTTACTTTGGCTCCCTTTTTATGAGATTCGGATTAATCTTTTTCAGTTAGCGTCATGACTTTTTTTTAAAGACATAAACAAAAACTCCTTCCATTTCTTTTTATTTCTCATATATCATGGGAAAAACATACCATGGAGTTACAATTTGTAAAAGCATACTTATTCTGCAAGAGATTAGAAACACGAGAAAGAAATAAGTCAAATGATGCTTGTTTACCCCAAAATAAGCGAAACAGATAGACAGGAGTGGAGCTGAAATCTTTCACGAAACCTATATCTGGAAATTCCTTAATCGTAAAGTGTAGGTGGTGACTCGTCACAAAAGAGAGAAGATGAAAATCCGACTTATCGAACAAAAGTTTACCTTTCTGGAGTGTCCTTTGAAAGTTCGAGACTAACAGAGGATCCACCATATTTTAATACTTTTATTTATCTTTTTAGGGATTGAATATTTGAATTGAATCTGAATCACTGAAATGTTCCAGCTTGAACTTTTTTTTTAGAAGGAGATTATTTTCAAGATCACACGGTCAGTGAGATTAGCTGTACGTTCAACCCTTTTTTTGGTCAAATTTTGAGAGTTATTACAATTTTTCCCCTTGTCTGAGTGATTTCCGTACAATTGAGAATGATGTCGAAAGAGTGTAAACGTAACGCAGAAAATTAATATCGATGTTGGAATTTTTTTATCGCTCAATTTTTATATTATTAATGTAATTCGAGGTTTATAGTAGCCATTTATCCCGACTACTGCGAGTTAACGGAGTGTATAAAATTCTAAGCGGACTTTTTAAAAATCTAAGCGAGAGCATTTTGCACCGTACTCTGGTATTTCCTTTCAAACGCTTAGCAACAACTATTCCCGACATAGGCACGGTCTTTTTCTTTTTTTCTTTTCTGATAGTTCAAATGACAATCCATAAATCGAATTTATAGACCCCAAATCAATTTATTCTATGGAATTTGAATGTCGGAATTTACTAAACAGTTTGTTGCCACTCGCTCGAAATTGTGATCGTATCTCACGGTTTATTCCTATCTGCCTTTTGTCTCCAGTTGAGTGGAAAAACACGTGAAAGTTATTGTTATTTTTTATCTCTTCGCAACATAAAATAATATGGCTGCGTGGAAACCTTTATGTTCCAACAGTTTATTGGTTCGTTTCAGGATTCAGAGATTCGTCATCCACGCTGGGAACCCTAATGACACATTTATGCTCGAAATAATCTTTATGCCTCTCTTCTTTCCCTTCGCAACTCGATTTCTTTGCTCAAGGTTTACGATTGTGCAGTCGTCGGAGGCAAACCACAAAGAGTGAAGCGTTTCGAAATCAGACGAGAAAAAAAGATCTTGTCAGTCGTTTAACAATTTGATTGTCCAGTTGTATGATTTGATTTGACTCGGAGATTTCTAGTGAAATCTGGTTACCATTATATAAAGAAGATTATTTATTATGCAATTGCAAAAGAGAGCATGTTTTAGATGAAAAGATTAAAATAGCAAATCTGACACCATCATTCCCTGCTTTCCACAGAATTCCGCACTCAAAACTATTCGTTAAAATTCGTAAGATGGTATCGCCACGATATTGCCTCCTTCTCCAACTATTAAAATCTTATATCCGTGGTGTCACAACCCCACGGTTATTCGAGTAGAAAGAGCAGGGTACACCTAGACGGCTTGGAATCACAAAGCGATGCTGGGTTGGAAACTACACGTGTTTGTGTTAGGGTACACAGAAATCACAAGAAAAAAAAAAGGAGACCAAGTAAGTGAATATGCGGTTCATTATTCAATGAACATCAACAAAAGCAACGCGGTCAACTACACGCATATAAAATTGATTGATTGTTTCATTTCCACTCCACTGAGAATCAACACGAGAGCTGTTGGTGACGGATCTCCTAATTTTGAGCCTCGGTCAAGTGACGAGGGTGACACCTAAGTTTGCACCTCCTCCCCCTCCTCCGAACTTCCACACCACATCGACGGAAGAACTCGCGACCTCAACCTCGGCTACACGGTGAATCTTTAGTGGCATCTAGACTTGAATCCACGACTCGACCTCGGCGAGTCCTCGACCATGACCATGTGGCTGCCGTGGTCGTACACAATAAAAGCAGGTGTTCGAATTACTGTCCATGAACTGTGATGCAGGCCTAATATCTCCTGAACATGGAAGCCCGACCATTCTTCAAGATTCTGAATATATCTTGAACTTTCGCGGTAGCTATTGCGGTGCGTGCAACCAGGTCCTCGTCGTTCTTAACGGGGATGTCATACACCATGGATTTAATATGCTTCCAGAAGTAGTCAGGGCTTGATAGGTTTGGAGATCGGGGAGACCAATGGACCGTGTACAACCATCACGGACGATACCCTATGGGTTAACTATGGCATATAGGTTATTACTAGCGTCAATGCTGCAATAGGTAAGTGTTCAAAAGACATAGTGGCTGGAAGTACGAATGTCATCGCGTGCAACCGCAATGTGGCTCGCGCATTGCACTGCGCAGCTCCATACGCCAGATGTATATCGCTAGCTCAAAGATTGTGTTATCAACCATCCTCTCAGTGAAGTACGTAGAGGAGCGCCAAGGGTCATATGCACCCCCCTCCAAGAGTTTTTCTCGAAATTGCTATATTTCAAGATAATTATTTTGTTATACTATGATAGATGTTCTAAATTTTAGACATAAGAATTTTTTTTTCTCCTCATGTTTAAATTTTTTTTTCATCATGAAGATGAAAAAGGATTTTAACTCTAAGATAATTCTTGTAAAAGGAATAAAAAAGATTCTGCTGTCTGAAAGAGTGCATTAGGGTCAGTGTTTGTAGACGAAGAGAGGGAAAGGGAAGCATCCCTGTAGAAAATACAAACCTCCAAAATGCTAATTTTATTCTTATGGTATCTTAATTATTTTTCTTAAATTATCTTCTTTTTTGTAATTTTTAAAACTTCATAAAATTATATAAATACTTGAACTGTTTTAAATAGGATAAATAAGAATGATACAGCGTATTATTAGCCATCCACCCGAGGAATTATTGTTTTAGGTGGGGTGTTTTGGCGTACCTGATCACTTTTCAATTTTTTTATCATTTGCTTGAATTTTAATTATATTTTGCTCAAATATATTCTATTTAATAATTTATCGTTTCCTGTAATTTTAACATCGGAAAAGTATACTAATATCCATTTCTCAATTTTGCAAAACTTTGCATAGAACTTTCTAACGTTTTATTTTTTTATAGAGTGATAATTCTAAAATTCAAAATTGTTTCTTTCACGGTAATGACGATAAGAACCTCCCAAAATTAATTTCTGAATACCCCACTGATTCTACGGCCGGCAGTGTGTGAAATGAAGAGTCTTCGCAAGGACGTTCGGGAATGTCGCGCGCGTGCAACGCTGTCTATTGCAACTGGTAAGCATATCCACCCAGCATTGCTTTGCGATTCCGAGTCGTCTATGTATATCCAACCCACCCTAGAAGTTTATAACCTTGACGCTGGGGCAACCTGCACAACACTGAGTCTTGTATTACTTGCATTAACTGGAGTAATCTGCTAAGAAAGTGCTTTTCTGTTATTTTTGGAAATACTATTGGAATGATCGGAAACTGTATAAATGTTTAAAATGTAATCCATATACACAAACGATCGTAACAGGGGAGTGAACTCTCTTTTATGCCTCAGTTTTTAAACAGGATTCATTAAAATTTGTTGCATTTGGTTCTGTCTATCATTCTTGTCAATTATCCGCTCATTTTTTGACAATTTTTTTTTTATTTTCACCTGTTCTAGCTAATTTTGAAATATGACAAAAACATCTTGACCTAAGACCCATATTCTTGAAAGAAAAAATCGACAGTGTTAACTGATTTGCTCTATTTGTAAAGCATCTCTAAGAGGTTGGATTTAAAAGTAAAGCGTCTTTGTCCATAACTTTTTTTTTATTTGTAACCCTACTATCAAAATTGTTGCTGTACCTAAAAGTCATATGTGTCTTATAGGTAATGCATTTGTTTTTCTTCATCCCAGGTGCCGCTGGTGTGCTGAGAACAGAAAAAGATAGCGACCATCATGGAGAACAGGTTGAAGTAGCGAGGCATCTTTGTGCAAGACTTCCCGCTTCTCAAAGATGTTCCCTGGGAGCAATGTTTTTTTTATAACATTGGTGGGGAGGAAGGCGGTTGATCTTAAGCGATGGGGATAAGTTGAACCCTCGATCTGTCTGTTCCGAGGAAACTTATCCGATCGCTTTTTGCAGTGCTCTTGGCAACCTGGCCAAAAGGAATTCATCCTCAGGACAGTTTTTAATGAGCGTCAAATTCTGTCGTGGTTGTTGAAGAGCACCGCCGCATAATCCTCCTCCAGTATCATCGCGATGATGCAAATAGGAACATTCTAAACGAAGAGAAGGTTATTTTTCCACCCATTACTGCGATTGATATACATCCCTTCCCTTTTATATTGTGTTTCGTTTTGGAGCAGTTTCCATTTGGCGTTATTGGATATCTCTAGTTGAGATAACGGGTCTATTTGAACCGTGCACCATAACTGTGATTTATGTGGGGTTGTTTTAGTTAAACACATAGAGATTAGTTTTTGCGTTGGGGTCGACATAATCTGTAGTTCTAGGTTGTGCTGCCATCTAGTGTTCAAGTCACTGCGGTGGGAGATATGTTTTTACAGCCGCATCTGAGGAGCTTTAAAAAACCACTCTGAAACTTATAATTTATTAAAAGAAGAATGAATGTTTATCGCGTGCACGTGTTTTTGAGAAGTTTAAGTATTTTCAAGATGACCGAGAAGTCGTTGAAAGTGATTCACATCCGGGTAGCCCTTCCACGTTAAAAATGGATGACAATATCGAAAAAAATTCGGTAATCTAGTTCGATCTGACCATCGTTTAAGTATTCGTGCGACTGCCGATACAGTAGGAAATGACAAATAATCCGTAAGGGAAATTTTTTCCATCAAGGCAATGCGGCGGCTCATTCCATATTGACTACCAAGAGGTTTCTAGGCCAAGTACAGCATCCCAGTGTTAGACTATCCACCTTATTCACTGGATCTTGCACCATGCGACATCTATCTGTTTTCAGAGGTGAAATCTGCATCAAAAGGAACACGATTTCAGTCCGTCAGAGCTGTAAAAGAGGATCAAAGGAACTACGTTACGTCTGTATTACAATTAAACAGAAATTTTTCGAGATATCAAAAATGAGAGAGAGAGTGATGGTGGCTATAAGTGACACAAAAGCCAGCTATAGTTACGTTGCGCTTAACATTATGTGACTGAAAAGCAGTTTGAAAAAAAAAAATCTGGTTGAAAATAGTGAAGGACCTCTAGGGCAGAGGTCTTCAAACTGGGTTCCCGAGAACTTTTACAGGGGTTCCGCAAGAGATCACTCTTTGTTCAATAAAAGTGCCAACATTTTAGTATAATTTTAATTTTTTTTTTTTATAAAAGATCGAATTCTTAAAGGAAGTTTGATCGTTAAATTAAACATAAATAAATATTTTATGGATAAAATAAAATCTTAAATTTCATAAAAGTCACGTGCTTCAAATACATTAACCGAGACTCATTAGGTCACATATTAGTCTCTGTTCTTTGCTCTGATAAAGAATCGCTCACTTATTTGTTCACTTATTTCTCTATTTTGAAGATATAAAATAAAATTGATTCTATTCTTTCAAAATTAAAATTTTGGGCAGATTGTATTTTGAAAGATAATATTGAATGCTTTCCTAATTTACATAATATTTTAGTAGGCGGTAACGCTTTTCCCGATAAAAATGAAAAAATTAGTTTGATCTAACATTAATCAGATCTGCAAAAAACATTTCTCGAGTACTTCTCTGTTCAATTAGAAAAATTATCTTAGATCCAAACTCCTTCTCGAGACTGTGACACCTCCGAACTTTCAATAATAGAAAGAGAACAGCAAATTGATACATCGACTGACATTCAATTGAAACTAAATTTTAATCAAGTTTATATTATGCATATTTGGATTGACATTAGAAAAAGAATACCCTGAAATTGCCAAAAGAGTTGTGAAACATCTGATGCTATATGTTTCAACATATGTATGCGAAAATAGAGAAAACCGATTGGATGCTGAAGATGACATTAGGTTGCGGATTTCAACTAATATTCCAGACGTAAAAATACTTTGTAATAAAAAAAAACAATCGCAGCCAAGGCATTAAAATTTTTTCTTTTTACTAATTTGTTATAATTTAAAATATCGTTGCTTTTGTTTATGAAAAATAGAATATATTTTAGACCCCCCCCCCCCGCCTAAATACCCATTAGCTACCTTACAATTCATTACCTTATTGAGACTTTTGTATTGTGATAAAATAGAGATGCAATAATAATTTTATAAATTTGAATAAGATAAAGCTTTGATATCCTATTTTTTCTCTCTCTTTGATCAAGGGGTTCCTTCAAGAAAATAATAAGCTCAAAGGGTTCCCGAAGTTTAAAAGTTTGAATACCTCTGCTCTTGGGTATCGGGGAGAACGTCCCCGCGTTTACCAAAGACAGTAAACGCCTTGGGAAATATAAAGATCAATATAGTATCTTAGGGTCATGATTTCCATACTTGCCGAAAAAAGGCCTACCACAGAAGGGATAAAAAATGATCAGCAACCAATTCGTTCAAAAAGAATGAGTTGTTTAAAAGAAACGCCAAGAAATAATTTACCAAATTACAATAAGTAGGTTTACACAGAGCCTTGTTTTATATCCTATTACATTACAAAATATGCAAGAAAAATAATAAAAAGTACTCTTACGATTTGCTTGCGCTAAATAATATTTAAATAGGTTTTCAAAGCAATATAATCAATTTTTGTTTTTCAGAATGAAACATATGCAATGCAAAATAAGTTTCCCTGAGTCATACGTTTAGTCTCTCTGTTTTAAAGCATCGTTAAGTGTATTCGTTTCCCCCTGGCTTGGATTTGCACACATTCATCCACCTTGGCTATATTTCCTCTTAACACCTAGCTACACTTTCTGCCCGAGTTTCTCCTTTTTTCTGTGTGCTTTACGAAACTGTGTGTCACAAGGCATGAATTTAACAACCATGTAGTGATGCATTCCATTACGTTTTGGAACATATATTCGTTAAATAATTTTTTTTTAATAATGAAGAAACAAACGGAAAGATAATTACGTTATAAGACAATAGGGCTCATACAATTGTTTATAATTCCTAGTTTAGAAAACTTAGATGGAATGAAAATTGATTTTTTTTTCTTAAAGCATTTGGGGAAAGGGTCGCCTCCTCCCTCGAATCATCGCCACAAATCCTTTTTAAAAAAATAATTGAAAACATTATAAACACCAAATATACCTATATTCAATAAATCGCATCCTGTTCTTCAAAATAATAAAAAGGGAAAGTAATCACAAGGCCTGATATTACGCACTATTTTTAGCTTCGAAGGCAACATCTTCAATAACATTAATAATTAGAAAGACAAAAGGTAAACAATGAAAAAAAAATAATAAAGTTTGAGCACACTCAGGAAATAAAAAAGAAATTTCCGTTTGTTAAGTGTTAATTAATTTAAAATATGCAGTAAAAATAATATATGTAAACACTAGCGCGTGCCTCCTTTTTAAACTTACTTTGTTTTCCATAAATTTATTATTTTTCTGAATAACATTTGAGATAACTCGCTTCGCGATGTTGATCAAAATAAACATCGTGACGATGCCGACGTCATTTTATTTACATCACATGACAGACCGCGGCAGCTATTAGATAATTAAGGAGCTCTCCTTCTAATTAGTGATGTGGCATATTTTAGACTCAATTAATGAGTACCTGTCTTCGAAACCGTGATGAGACTTCACCGTTATACTAATTAACTCAGAAAGTAATTTTAGAGGTAAAATGCTAATATGTGGCCACAAATAAATAAAAAAAGATGCTTACTCATGTATCTTACGAGAGGGAAAAAAACTATTTCAAAACAACTAATTAATATAGGTTGTTTTTCTCGGAGTAGTTTCTAATAAAAAAAAATTAGAATATTTCGTCGTTTCGTGTAATAAAGTTGTTTTTGTCTGTATAGTTTCCTGCGTCTTTTTTTCGATAAAATAGAAGTTTTTTGTAATTAAGAATAATGTTGTTATTAAATCTGTCATTGTGGTACATTGAATTGACCTTCATAATATAAATAAACATATTGACGACGTTATTGTTGGTATTGACTCGAAAAAGAAGGAAGCAGTTTACAAAATTTTTCAATCATTGTTATAGGTTGACGAAAGCTTTTATACCAGAGAGGAACGAGGATTTCCCTTAAAATCTTTCTGATTTAACGATTAAATTGGGTTCGATATCTTTCTGGTAAACTTAAAATGCGCGATTCTCATGAAGGAAATTACAATGGTCAGAAGCGGCAATCAAAGTAGTTTTAATTTAAAAATTACTTTTTCGATGTTAAGTATATTTTAATTAAAAAGAGGGGACAAATATATCTAATTCATTACACACAAGCACGAACACACGCACGCACGCACGAACACCCCCTATATATATATATATATATATATATATATATTTTTAACTTTCTCACTCATAGAGCCAGCCTAGAGCGGGCGGTCATTTGTAAAGGGAGAGAGTGTGATGTCACACGATCCCCTCAGTCGGGACCTGACCGAATCTCCGAGAGGAGCTGTTGTAAACGAGCGGTAGTAAGAAGAATAAATATTGTTGTTGTTATACAACCCGATGTGTTCTTTTGTCTAAGGACAACCGTGAACTGAAATCTGAAATGATGATGATTAGCAGCTAGTTTTAATAGTTATGAGTGAACAGTTTATAACATTCAGAAGCGGGATGTTTGTTGAAGCCCACGGTCAGACTGACATTTCTCTGAGAGAACTGTAAGAAAAAAAGTATGTTGTAGGACTCTAACCTACCGGAACTGTGAAAGAAAATGTGCTAAGAAGTGATTTATTTAGAAGAGTATTGAAATATTGTTAAAAATGTCGTACCTCTCAAAAGGACGTAAAAGTGATTTAATCGAGCTTGCGCTCGAATTTGACGAAATTGTCCCTTCGGATGCTACCTATGTGGCAATAAGGGACATCATCATAAAAAGTGAATTCTATGAAGAAGTTTTCGCGAGAGGATGTCTCGAAAGAATAATTGAAGATAGGATTGAAAAAGAACAAAGGTTAGAAAGGGAGAGGATTGAAAAAGAACAAAGGTTAGACAGAGATAAGGAGATGCAATACAGAGATAAGGAGATGCAATACAGAGATAAGGAGATGCAATTTGAACTAGAAAAATTAAGATTAGAAAAATTAATAATTGAAAACAATAGAAGAAAACAAAGAAAAATCCAAGAGTACTATGAAAAACGATTTCAGCCTCAGCAGGAAAAGTTTGAATTTGAATTGAAAGAAAGGGACGAGAAGTTTACTGAAATTCAGAAGGAGAATGAAAAATTACCCGAAGCTATAGGGTTACAGGATACCAGAATTGAAGAAAAAGTGCTTGTTGATGGAAGACAACTTCAGTCTCAACAGGAAAAGTTTGATTCTGAACCGAAGAATAAAGAACAGAAATTATCTAGAATCCAGGAACATAATGAAAAGTTAACGCAAGCCATACGGGAACAAAATGTCGTTAACAGAGGAAAAGAAGAAGCATTATTAGCACCAGCGATGCTACCGAATGATAAAGAAAAAGTGCAAGGAGAAGTGCAACGGAAAATACAGAAAGGAAATAAAGAGAACGGAAAAAGAAGACAGCAACGATGTCAAGAAGCATTCACACGTTTAGAAGGACAAAAATTAACTAGAGCTCAGAAAGCCAATGAGAAAATTTTAAAGGATGATACAGGAGAAAATATTCCCATTGATGGAAAGAAGGAAGCAGAGTTCTTCAAAACAGGCCCCATACCAAATCCGATACAGTTGGGAAAAGCTAAAGTTTTGCGACAGACAATTAAGTGGACAGAACGAGGGGTTAGCCAGTTTCCCCTCCGCAGAAAAAAGATACAATTTAAAATGAAGGGAGCGATTTCAACGCAAAGGAAGAAAAACAATAAAGGAACCCGCAACATTTCCCCGTACCGTGAAAGAGTCACCAAGAAACATGTTTTGGAGACAAACATCGCATTTAGAAAAATTTCGTACAGACAGGACTTTCAGCAAAAAATAAAGAAAAGAGATATCGAACTCCAGAGGAGAGGGTCCCCCTCTCAAAAGCGAAAGGAAGCACCGTTTGACCCTGGGGGTGTCTAGCAGTACTTCACTGAGGACTGAGTCTCCGTTCCCCCTTTAGTAACAAG
>BMAW01081013.1:0-16980 GCA_019974015.1 Nephila pilipes
CCTTAAGAACAAAATTCCCAGAAAAAGTGTTGAATAGCGTAAAAATTGAAGTAAAACGCGAAATCTTTTACTTTGAAGGGATTGAAACCATGGATTATAATTTAAAATTTTGAGAAATATTGATTCTATTGAATATGTCGAAACTAATATGTGCATTAAGCGAAAATTTAAACTCGACTGAGCTTTAACTTCTGAAAAAAAAATCCACATGATAAAGGATTCTATCTTTATTTAATGGATTCTATAATAACAGTTTTTATTAAAAGAAATTTCTTTATTTTAATCTTGATATTTCTGCTTAATCTTCATTTCAAATGCACTCAAACTTTTGCCATAGAAAGTGTAGGAAATTTCAGAATTTTTTTTTTTTAGTTTGAGTCAAGCAATTTCTAATTAGAGTGTTTTATAACATTGAGTGCTTTAGGAGTTTTAACAGGTCAATTGAAAAGTCCCCGGCCTACCATAGTAAAACACACTTTTTGGCAAAATTAGTTTTTTTTATTCAACATAATTCCCTTCAAGGGTTATACACTGATTATAGCGACCCTCCAACTTTTCGATACCATTTTTGTAGTACGATTTGTCCTTTGCTTCAAAATAGGCCTCAGTTTCGGCGATCACCTCTTCATTCGACGAAAATTTCTTCCCAGGCAGCATTCTTTTGAGATCTGACAACAGGAAATAGTCGCTGGGGGCCAGATCTGGAGAATACGGTGGATGAGGAAGCAATTCGAAACCCTATTCATGGATTTTTGCCATCGTTTTCACTGACTTGTGACACGGTGCATTGTCTTGGTGAAACAGCACTTTCTTTTTCTTCAAATGCGGCCGTTTTTCGGCGATTTCGTCCTTCAAACGGTCCAATAACGCTATGTAATAGTCGCTGTCGATAGTCCTTCCTTTTTCAAGGTAGTCAACGAAAATTATTCCATGCGCATCCCAAAATACAGACACCTTAAACTTGCCAGCCGACTGTTGCGTTTCCCCACGCTTTGGAGCGGGTTCTTCGTTTGCAGTCCACTCGGATGACTGTCGATTGGACTTCGGAGTGAAATGATGGATTCAACCATTGTCACATATCGACGCAAAAACTCGGGTTTATTACGCTTGATCATCTTCAAACACTGCTCCGAATCATCAACTCGTCGTTGTTTTTGGTCAAAAGTGAGCTCGCGCGGCACCCTCTTTGCACAGAGCTTTCTCATACCCAAATATTCGTGAATGATAACGTTCAGTTGATATCTGTAGAGTGTCTGCTATTTCATTCCATTTCAATTTACGGTCATTCTAAATCATTTTGTGGATTTTTTTAATGTTTTCGTCGGTAACAACCTCTTTTGGGCGTTCACCGTCTTCGGTGCTCATTTCACCACGTCTAAACTTAGCATACCAATCTTTGATGGTTGATTTTCCTGAGGCAGTGTCCGGAAACTCGGCATTAAGCCAAGTTTTTGCTTCAACTGTACTTTTTCCCTTCAAAAAGCAATATTTTATCAACACGCGAAATTCCTTTTTATCCATTTTTTTCACAATAACAAAAGTTGCTTCACTCAAAATATAATAATTCACAAACTAATGATCCGACAGCTGTCAAATTTATACACGCATCTTTTGAGGGTTAGGGCTAACTAAAACACATATGGATTTAATTCTAGTAGCGCCATATATGTGTCAGGCCGGGGACTTTTCATTTTACCTGTTATGTGTAAAAATGAATGGCTACTTCTGATATCTGGAAGTAAAATATAATCTATTTTACTTCTCATAGTTAGACTACATAAATTTAAAATAAATAATTGGCACATGACTTCGCACATTATGTTGAAAGAATCTAATATTCTGCTTTAAGAGATATTTATTTATTCTCATATTTCTCGCTCTACAGTTAGGATTTAATATATTATTATATACTTGCATCTGAATTTGAAACTATGTAACTAACGCAATTAAACTCAAGCTTAATTATTTCAAAATAACACGTCATAATATATACATAAAATATTTTATAAAAAACAAACAAAAAAATTAATAGTTAATCACCGATTGCCAAAAGTAATAAAAATGAATGATGTAATGTTCACAACTGTATTCTTTTATTAAATCGGGTCTTACGCTATGATAATGCAATTTAATCGGAAATAAATAAGAGTAATAGTGAAATTGTGCTCATCATACTGACTGCAAATTCTGGATTTTGAGATGACCACGATCTGAGATAACACAATTTATTTTTAAGAAAAATTTTGCAAGTTTAATAAAGCAGGTAACAATAATTTAAAGGGATGTGGAAGCGAAATACGCATGCCATCCACGAAAACTTCAATCGCCACCCTAAGCAACTTCTCCTTCAATCTGCCAGAACCTCCATCCCCAAGTGAAATGATTTCTTTCATGTTCCATTTCTTCCGCTCGGTTCTTTGTCACGTTTTCAGAAATTCTACTGTTGATTTACTAGGCGATCGCCTCGGCAGCACAATGGTAAGTGAACTTTAGATATTTTCTCGGATCCTTACTCTTATGAAAAACTAATGGTAAGCATCACAAACATTAAAGTAAGCAACATTTAAGTATGTAGAAAAAAACAAATATACTGATATGAGATGTACTCTACTAATCCAGTAAGAGTGAGTGACTGTAGGGTTTAATGGCGCAAGAGCCAAAGTAGGCTATGCTGCGCCAAACACTTGTTCAAATCTATTTAAGAAGTAAAAGCCTTAAAAACGCAAGACAAACACAAATAACACACAAAAGATAAAAAGTTAAAAATCAAATGTGGTGTAAAAGACCAATATGACGTAAAAAGGCAAATAAATTATGGTGCGGGTTTTCCCCCACCAAGTCAGATAAATTTAAAACAGATGAATGAAAAAAAGTCCGGCGATGATGATCAAACACCGGACAGTCAATTAAAATGTGATGAATAGAATAAGGGACATGGCAGGAAGGACACTTGGGAGCATCTTCTCCAAACAAAAGATGTTTGTGTGTAAAACGAGTATGTCCAATGCGAAGGCGAGTCAATCTGACATCGGCTCTTCGCACTGGAAATACAGGCCATTCACCAATGATCGGCTTCACCGAGTGTAATTTGTTATTTATATGAAGACTCCACGATTCCTGCCATGTCTGATGAATGAGAATTAAAATATGACGTCGTATGTCATCAAATGGGACTGCAAGCTGCAGAGGATTCGTTGCCGAACGTGCAGCCGAGTCCGCTTGTTCATTTCCTAAAATACCTACATGACTAGGTATAAAGCAGAATTTTATAACATAACACCTGCTATAAAACTGGCACATAATGCCAGCTATTTCAACCACGATAGGATTACTTCGATCGTCAAGATGAACCAATATTTCCTGGACGCTCCTGCTGTCAGTATATATGACAAACTTTCGAGAACTGGATTTCTCGACTAATCTAAGGGCACAGTAGATGGCGACTGCTTCGGCAGTGTAGACACTGCAGGAAAAGTCGAGCCGGTAACTGTGCCTGATGTCGTTCGAAACGACACCACAGCCGACGTATCCAGTTCCTTTCGATCCATCCGTGTATATAGGAATAAAATCCTTATACTGACAGCGATGGAAGGCAAAGATTCTCTGGAGAACAATGGGACATGTGTTGGATTTGCTGAATAAAGCAAAAGGGTTATGATATATAAACCTTGGCATATTCCAAGGTGGAAATTTAATAAAATTTTGTTGCTGAATATCCAAGTCATGTAGGCCGAGTTCCTCGATGAATACCTTCACCCTCTCAGAAAAAGGCCGAATGAAGGAAGATCGCGCATCATACAATCTAAGTAAAGACGGGCTGTATTAATGTTCTGTAATGGATTAGACGGCAGAGATGACATTTTGAAATGATAATAGAGCGACAGTTTCAGGCGCCGAAAAGCCAAAGGTAGCTGGTTACAGAGGACATAGAGACTCGGCACAGGTGACGTTCGGAACGCACCACAGCAGATTCTCAGAGCATTATGGTGGACTGGGTCAAGTTTCCGCAAGGTAGTTTTGCAAGCAGATCCGTAAACGATACATCCGTAGTCGATCCGAGACAGAATCACCGACTGATACACTCGGAGTAGAGAAATTCGATCCGCTCCCCAAGAGGTGTTGGATAACACCTTCAAGATGTTAAGGGATTTCTCACACTTCTTCCGCAGATGTAAAATGTGCGGAAGGAAGGTGAGTTTGCGGTCGAAAATTACTCCGAGGAAGCGGACGTCAGGGACGACAGGAATAGACGTATTACGGATGCGAATGTCAGGATCGGGATGGAGGCCCCGTTTCCTACAAAAATGCACGCAACTACTCTTACTGGGAGAAATACTGTGCCCATTAGCATCACACCATGTAACCAGGTTATTGACTGCGGTCTGAAGTCGTCGCTCAATGATACGCATTGACGATCCTTCGCAGGAAATCTGCAGATCGTCCACGTATAATGAACCATATACAGATGGTTGTAAATGAGAAAGTATAGGTGACCGATGACAAATAAAAAGAGTGGGGCTCAAACTGCTCCCCTGAGGAACTCCTTCAAATTGAATAAAAGATGAAGATAAAATATTACCAACCCGTACTTTCAAAGATCTAAACGATAAAAACATTTTAATAAAAAGAGGTAAATTGCCTCTCAGACCATAACCGTGTAAAGTGCGCAGTATCCCATAGCGCCACGTACGGTCATATGCCTTTTCGATATCAAAGAATATAGAAACCAAATGATTCCTCCGTACGAAAGCAGAACGAATCTGACTTTCGAGTGGAAGGATGTTATCTACTGTGGATCTTCCTTTACGGAAGCCACTCTGAAACGGAGGAATGCATTGATTTTTTTCCATTTGATAAACAAAACGGGCATTGACCATACGTTCTAACGTCTTACACAGGCAACTCGTCAGAGCGATAGGCCTATAGTGGAGAAGGTTCTTTGGATCCTTACCAGGCTTCAGAATAGGAATAACGATTGCTTCCTGCCACTGGCTAGGAAACACATGCTCCCTCCATATTCGGTTGAATAAGTAAAGGAGTCTGACAAGTGAATCCTCGCTCAAGTGGCGAAGCATATCGTATGTTATACCATCAGAGCCTGGACTGGTATTGTTAGCCAAGGACAGAGCCTTTCTCAATTCCCACATGTCAAAGTCACAGTTGTAAGGGAGTGGCTGCCGACACCTGAAGTTGATAGGTGTTGAAGGGGTTTTAATAACATTTTTTTTTTGTTTGTAGTGAAGTATTAGTCTTAGCAGTTGATGAGGGTTTAAGGGGGTCACTTCACGCAGCCTTTTCCCTATCTCTGTAATGTTAAAAATGACCAATTTTAAGGAACATTTTTAAAAAATTGACTGGATGTAGAGTTACCAATTTTTTTGTGTTCATTTATTGAATAGTTCTTATTATTTTAATGAGAGCTTTTTTTGAAATTTCAATTAGTTTTTTTTAAAAAAATTATTATGTGGATTAACACGTGAAAATTTAAAAAACAAAGAAAATTTGTGTACATTTCAACCTCTAAATTTTTTTTGAAACCTTTTTTTGACAAAAGCTCTCATTAAAATATGCCTCTATGTACTAGTAATACATGCACCAAGTTTCAAAGCTATATGATGAGTAGGTTTTTTAAAAATGTTCCTTTTGTGTTGAAATTTACACTTTTGAGAAAATGCAATTTAAAGTACAAACTTACCATTCACTAATAGATACCAGTACCAAAGCTTGAATTGCTTGGGTCATCTGCTAGATCATCTTCTTGTCTACATTTTAAAAGTCTGTTTTTAATTCTAGCTTTATTGGTTTTTTGTAAAACTGCCTTTTTTACTTTCTTTATGTGAACATGATCGGCTTCTTGAAATGCTCGACATGTATAAAATCCAGGTTGAACACTTAATAAATTTAAAACTTTTAATTTTGTAATGAATCCTTGATTAAATAGAGATATTGTTTCATACTTTCCAGTTTTTAAAGTTCCTAATTCCACATATACATTTATTGGGATTATGTAAAAGATGATGCTATTTAAATTTTGAATTTTGCCATGTAGACATCTAGAGAGTAGTTCAGGGCTTGAAAAATCTCTAACTATTGTTTAATACAATTCATAGTAACATCAGGTAAGTTATGTTTGTGTTTATATAGTTTTAATTTAATTATGGCCCTATTATATGCCCACCATTTGTCGTCACTAATGAGGCAAAGACCCAAATACTGAGTATATCGCAGCGTGTGCAATGACTCTGGGTGATTAAAGATCCAGAGTGTCCCTTCAACTTCCAGTTCTCCACTATTTCCAAAGAAATTTGCGAAATACTTCTCACTGTGTGCATTTCCATTCCTCAAATTGCACGAATATCTGGAAAATACTTTGGCATCAATAACCTTTCCAGTTTCGACACTAACTGTTGTCACCACACCATTAAGTGAAACAAGCCCCCCTTTTGCCAGGTGCCATCAATAGCCACAGGTACATTTGGACTTCCATCATTATTAAATATTTTTAGCAGCTATTGCCATAGAAGCTTTTGCAACTTCTTCTATCGCATCATTTAATGTGTGGGATAACTCATAAAAGCACTTAGTAATGGGAGGTAAATTCATCACTCCGCAAAACCCTTTCGCAGCAGCATACCCTTTGTCAATTGATCTCATAGCATATGAAAGTCTTGTATTAACTTCATGCACATTAGTATATCCTTTATTAGTTTAACTCTGAGTGATTCTAGTATTAAGAACTGGTTGTTTGAAATCACACCTGTCACAACATATAAATAGTTCTGTAGCCAAACCTTGGTTTTGACGACCAAAATTAAAATGGATACCATGTTTCTTGCATTTTATTCACAACACACATAATTTTAAGCAATAAGAAAACAGAGAAATGTCAATTATTTCCTTCAATTTATCAGAGGAATTTAAAAAAAACTTTATACTCACCAGCATACTTACATAACGTTGATACTTACCATACCAGAATACTTACCATATTTATAAACATTTCTTTTTATAAAGTTTATATAACTTAAAAAGAACTTTTATTTAATAAAAAAAACATCTCTCTCTAACTTCTATTTCTTAAATGTTTGAGCATTAAACCGAGACATAATGAAAAATATAAATGAAAAAAGTTTTCGAAAAGAACAGATAGTCTACATTAGGCGAGTCTAAAATAGCACGTTGCATTCGATAACAAACGTTAAAATGTAAACAAACTCCTATTACTATTCACTTCAATTCTTTCCTCAACAAGTTGCTGATCGATGAAAATTGTTTTCATGAATTTAAAATAATTTGATAAGGCTGGAAAGAAGCATGTATAATATGTTTTGGTTTGAAAGGGGGCGGGGCTATCAGCTGTTTTGGGTCTTGACACATGTAAACAACTTTTTAAAAAAATATTTAAAATACTTCTAGTTTAGCTAGAACAAAAATTTAAATTGCATTTGACGCAGAAAGATTTGTAGTTTCTTTTTCAATAAAAATTGAAAAATCGATTTTTTGACCGATTTGCGTGAAGTGACCCCCTTAAGAACTTTTACTGTTTTCTTTTGTTGCGGTGTCTTAGTGTTAGGTTGAGTAGAAGTAAGAGGTTCCGGAAATTGAGTAGATTTAGAAGCTTTTTTTGTTTGGGTGGTCGTTGCGTAGCTTTTTCCCTGTACTGGAGTACGGGAAGCAACTACACGGCGAGCCTCGGGATAAGATAAATTCTGCATCGTCTTCACCGTAGTAATTTCTTTTTCTTCTGCCCATTTAGGGCAAGAACGAGAGTATGCAGGGTGGTTGCCCTGACAATTGACACACTTCTCTGCTGCGTTACAGGAAGCACTATCGTGTCCAGTTGCTGTGCAGCGAGAGCATGTCAATTGTCCCCTACACGCGTTCTTTGAATGGCCGTATCGCTGACAATTGAAACACCTGAGTGGGTTTGGAATGTATGGTCGGATGGGGAGTCGGAAATATGCAGCCTGAACAGTTTGTGGCAGGGTAGGATTCGAGAAGGTCAAGATGAGGTGCTTAGTATTAAGCACCTTTCCATCTCTCCTAATCGTTATCCTCCGGACACCACAAACTTGCTGGTCTTGAAAATTCTCCAAAATCTCCGCTTCGGACGCATTCATTAAATCCATTGAAGATACGACGCCACGGGAATAATTCAAATTCCTATGCGGTGAAGTGATTACAGGATACGGTCCCAAAATCTTCATTTTCATAACTTGTTCTGCTTGTTTTGAATTGTTGACTTCAATTAAGAGGTCACCAGAACGCAACTTCTTTAAATCTTTGACAGTTCCTAACATCCCTTGAATTCCTTTTTGTATTAAAAAGGGCGATATTAGAGCAAAAGTCTCAGTTTCTCTTTTAATTATGAAAAAACGGAAATTTGAATTGTTACGTACGTCTGCAGACTGAGTATGTTCCTCTTCGTTGTTATTCAAAATATGGCGTTCCACGAGGTCAGCCCATGTTTCACCATTTGGAAAAGAATGTTTGATTGCTTTGGGAGCCAAAAACGATTTTCCTTGGGTTGTATCCATAGTGCCTTATAAGAAAAAAAATTCACGGAAAAAATTCTAGTTCGATGGGTCTCCGCCAGACACCATCTCCCCACCCTTTCCTAACGTGGAAACGAGTAACCACCGGAGAGATTCGTTCCAGCCGGACAATGTGAACTGCCCCATTACGTGCCCAGGCAGAGGCACAGGTCCAAGGCCGAAGCCGAGGAGGATTTCTCGCAATGGGAGGGAGGTCACACCATCCAGCCACACGCAACCAAGGCTCTCCCTCTGGGAACATTTTGAGGATGACATTCCAAAACTGTAACCGACGGCGCACGCAACTCCTCTCCTCGCACACCCTTCTCTAACCAGGGCCTTTTCCAATCACGCCCATGCGGTCTCCCACTAGATACCTCCGCATGAGGGGTACTGGGGCCCCGTATTGCCAGAGCTAGGCATGCAGGAAATCGGCATTGATACGCCGTCGGCCTTTTAGTGTTTTAGTAGAGACACCACAAATATTTTTTTTTTTTTAATTTTTATATATTTTTATAATTTTTTTTTTTTTAATTTTTATGTTTTTTTTTAACACAAGTATTATCACACACACATAGTTATCATGAAACTGATTTAGTGAAAACTGTTTTCCGCTTGATATCACAAAATATAAAGCGGAAAACCCCCCAAAGCAAAACACATGACAGGAAAAAAAGAGGGGGGGGAGAAGAAGAGGAAAACAAAGATCACTGAGGTACCTCGGGGTTGTGAAGCCCGTACTCGTCTCAGGTATATGAGCCCCCTGAGGGGACTAATCCAGTATGAATTCGATAGGCAGGGACCGTCGATAGAGTAAAAGAAATCTCGACAAATCCATGAGAGGAGGAGGACAGTAGGCAAATTACCCAAGGACAGCATTCGAATCGGCAATACAAGAATTCCTTTTTTTCACTGCTGCCTTCATCCGATAGCTGCAAGTTATAAATATTATAACCATAGATGTACGCGCAGAATACTTATAACTTGATGATAATGATTAGTTGTTCCAACGCTCTTCCTTACAGCAGAGGGATATAAAAATTATATAAAAATTACCATCATTCAGATAAGAGATTTTGCTAAAAGAATAGTTTGAATAACAAATCATCATTTTCTGATAAAATATGACTACATATAGAATCATAGAGGCTTCGGAGACATATTTTCATTGATTTCTATGTCATTATTCAACAAATATCTAATTTAATATCAGGTTTACATAAATGGTGAAAAAGGTTCCTTATTATTCGTGATTTGAATAAGAGAAAGGTTTGAAAAATCACAGATAACTCTCGGTCTATATTAAAACGAAAAAATGAGTGCGTTTAAAAAAGCATCCAAATAAAAGTGCTTCGAAAGATCAAAGCAAGCAATTGTTTTTCCTAGCATTCTAAATACTGACTAAATTAGTTGCTCGAGTTTCTACTATATCATGAAAGGAAGATTATAAACTTCATTAGTTAATATTTATGGACTTATTCTTTATCATCGTTGCCATTCTATTTTTTTTTTTTTTTTTTTTTTGGGAAAAAAAAAACCCCCAAGACGTCCTTCAAGACTGGTAAAGGTACTGGCACTAATAGGTACCGTAAAACGCATCAGCAGAATAAATGTTTTACAAACATATATGCACAAGTTCTAATTATGATTAACTAAAATTATACGATATACCTGAAACATTCCAATAGTATTATTGTCACCCATTTAATGTGTGTGATTTTAATTCTTCCCTACAATATGTAATATATTCAACTTAAATTCACGGCGCTTGTCTGAATTTAGATTACACTAATATAGTCCTTTAATATAGATGTTTTTAACCCTCCAAATCACACACATCAAAAACAAGCTCGTATGAAGTCAAACTGATCAAACTGATAATCATGATTGAAAACAGTTTGATCTCACAAAAGACTGATGAATTCCATTTCCATCTTTGACCATCGCAACCGAATACAGGATCGATCAAGTATAACTAACTTTAATGGATTATTTAAAATCTGCTTAGGCTTAAGAGGTCCTATCAGGTGGTGTTTATCTCCGTTTCTGTAGCTTTGGGATCTTGGGATACTAATTACTACCTAGTGTCCAGGCCAAGTGACTATTCCGACGCTGGGCCCCCAATTAACAACACGAACGAACATGTATCGACCACGGAGGATTGAAGGGCTGAGTTAATCCATAATTAGCTACCCAAGACGAAGTCAAAAATATATTTTTCATCAAATATTTAAATTACTTTTTTCTTTAAGAGAAAAATGTTATATATGTTCCACATCGTTCGTGTACTACTTATGTAGCAGATGAAATGTCTCGCATATACGCCACGAATGCATTCACTACTTTCGATTCCATTATTTAACTTGTATATCATGTCAGATAATTAAATAAAATAACAGTAGAATTTTTTAATAGAAGCTCACGGCACTAGTTAAACTTGTTAATATTGATGTGATATGTTTGATACTCCAACAATAACATGTCACTTCTAGCAATCAAAAGTTGTACTTATCAGCTGAATTATATGTTGATAACGTTCTGTCATCGTTAGCGGTAGCATTATTTTAGCACATCCTTCAAGGCTATTTTCCAACTTGGCCATACTGTGTCGGAAAAAAGTTACTAAACTTTTAAATAGGTTTAATACCCACTCTCTCTTGTCCAAGCCTCGAAAAAAAAATATCTAGATCACGAATTGAAAAATTCAGAGAAATAAGGCATTCTACGGAATTAAAACTTAAATCATTTCATCATGCATAATTTTTTGAGTATTAAATTCAATGAAAACGAATACGTTTTTAATGAGATTTGTTTCATAATGGCATTGCACATTCTCGTGTTTGTACTGACAGATATCTGTTTGTTTCTTCCCTGTATAGTCATAACAGCGATAATTACAGCAATTATTTTCAAACAAAAATTCGTTTCATAAATGTAATATACATTTTTTTAAAAAATTGGATGGATACAACTTAATTTAAAATTACTTTAAAAAGTGTCTTATTTATCTTAAAATATCCAGCTTGTAGAAGAAATAATTGTAAGTATTTACATTGTTTTAATTATACTCGTATTAATGCTGCCACTTTTTGGTAAAATTTTTAAAGCTCTTAAATTCTACAAAAATAAGTTGCTGCTAATTAAAACACTTTTGAAGGTTACAACCATTTTAGAATTAGTTAAGAGAGGCTGGAATTTTTAAATGAAAATAATTCTAATGCTTCTGAGTTATATTTTTCTGTGAATAATTAAATTAAAAATTCTTTTTTTTTTCCTTCAAGAGAAAAACAATTTATACTTTCCAGTTCGTATGCTACTTCTGCAGCAGTAGAAATTTTTCGTATATGTGTCATGAATGCATTCATTATTTTCATCTCTATTATTTAGCTTGCATATCATGCCAGATAATTAAGTAAAATAATGGTAGTTTTTTTTTGTAGTATATCCGCGTTAATTAAACTTCTTTCAGCTTGAAGCTTACTTAAACATGCATTTTAGAACTTTTTTGTAACAATCGTAGATAGAAATTTAGAATTTGGATTTATTTATTTATTTGTTTATAAAATTAGGCTCAAACTAAAATCAAATTGAAAAGCAGTAATTGCCAAAATTATCAAATGTGTGTAAAACATTTTTTCAGGGAAAATCTAATTAAGAATTAGAATCTTTTAAAAGGTAACTGGCCAATATAACGATAATTTATGAAATATATCCTTCCTCATGTATCTGATACATTCGTAAATCAGAAATATATCTACATTCATATTACAATTAAATACATGTATTTACATGATATACATGAATTGAATTAAAATTATTATTACTAAAATCCAAAACATGTGCAATTAAATTACGTGCTTCTGTATCCTTCTAAAACAATCATTTAAAGAAAAAATAATAATAATGAATAGTAGTTACAGCTCTTGCAGATCGATTGACGAAAATACCAAATAATTACATTATAATATTATAAATGCCATTAATATTGATATATATATTTTAGGAAGATAATGAAACAAAAATAAGTATAGAAATTTATAAAGTAATACAACAATATCAAAGTCTTGGTAACATATTTTAAAAAATTCTAATAGACATATTTTTATTATAACGTTTAATGATAAGCACACAAAAAATGCACAAAAGGGTGAAAGATAAATTGTTTTATGATGCAAATATTTTAATAATTTTATCTGTTGTGACATACTTCATGTATATGTAATTAGACTTGTCTAGACAGGTTCCTTAAAACATTAATGGAAACAACTAAAAATTTTGATAAAAATCCTGCTATATTTATAGAGATAAAAGGATTATCCGGTACCTGTTTACTTTTAAGTAACCGTCTGGTTAACCCATCAGCTTCATTCGGCAAGAAAAAAAATTATCACTAGACATTTTTTATCTTCTCTCCACTACTAAAGGCTTCTAGGGTATATAATTCCTTTGATAATATTTCTTTTTTAGGATTGTGTGACGGGATTAACCTTTTCCTTTCCAATCTAACTTCCTGCCAAGCCTATTTATTTTCAGATAAAGTCTTCGAATTGTCAACGAATGAACCGTGTCTTATGTAAATTCAAATAGAAATATTATGAAGTAGTGAATAAAATTGATGAGATAACACTTATAAGATTCTTATAAAAATTATCTCATCAATCTGATTCACTTTGCTTGTAGCCTAGTGGTCATGGTTTCTGATTCATGGCTGGTGGTTTTCGTTCAGTCTCGGATTCGATCTTTGGCCGCTAAAGACCCCCCGTGTAGCACGTTAAATCTGTCGGGGCCCAAAATCCTCCCGTTGTCGTGGTGTGGAAGTTAGGAGAGGGGGTGTTAGCTCAGGTGACGTCCTTGTCACTTGAATGAAGTTCAAAAATACGAGGTCCGTCGCCAATAGCTTTCATGTTGCTTCTAGTGCGACGTTAATAAAAATTAAATTAAATCATGATGCTTGTAAGTTATTAATGTGATGATAAAAAGCTAAAGGAAGAGATCAGAAGGCTTAAGTTCTTGATTCGTGTAAAGTGTAAACTACCTTTTTCAAAAATTCTCCAAAATATTAACTAGCTGGAAAATCAGTATCGTTAAAATTATACATTGACTTAGGATTGTGATAGTGTTATTCCTCGATTTACATTAAATTTTAACATAGCCTTATTTAATCAGACACTATTTAGTAAAACATAAGGCAATTTTCAAAACAAATGATCACACTCTAATTCCTTAAGTATATTTTTTTTTATTTCAAAGGCTTCAAAAACTGGTATTATATTAGAGAGTTGTAAGGTAAAATGAATTTAGAATCGTGATTATGTTTTAACGCTTGCTTCATTGTTTCCAATCTCAGAACTAACGCTGGTATTTCCATCCTCATGATCTCGGTTGCAGAACATTGATGAAAAGTTACATTTTAGAGGATTGCACTGAATTTGCTGTAAGATTAAATTTTACGGTTTATAATTTTTTTTCTGGATGGGAAGAAAGTTTGTAATACAATTTTGAGGTGGATTTTATCGCATTATTCCCTTCAACTGATACTTTAACTGAATACTGATCTTAAATGGAATTTGTTTAAACTAAAAATTCCAACCAATGAATGAAACATGACTTAAGTAGGTTAGTTTGAATTAAGTGAAGTGTATTAAGTAGAATTGAGGAAATGCATATACAAACCATGAAGCGTTGAATACGGAGTTTGTTAGTTTGGCTCGTGATGAAGGTAGTGAACGCAAATTATCAAGTGAAGCATTTGTATCATATATGCGTTTCGTAATAGGTCTGGGCCTTCAATATCTTTTATTTTATGCATATATCACCGACACAAAAAACTTTGAATCAGTGGACTTTATTTATAAAATTTATTCACGTAACGAGAACCGAGCTTGCCTCAACACTCACGGCGGCTTCTCGTAGATCCCTAAAGAATTACACTTACATAGATGGCGCTTCTAGCGTCAACATATCTCCAGCCCTTGAATATTACAAACATTCAATATTAAAAGTATACTAACAAACACAAATTGTGAAATGCAATGCAATAACACAAAAGTAAATTAAATGACAAAAACAATATATTCAAAGATAATAATAATAATACAATAATACTAAAAACTTGATAGTTAAACACAATATAAGAATTAGATAGTTGTAAATTTCTCAGAGACAAAAGGCAGAAGTATAAATATACCATTAGCCTTTTACGAATGCCAGTTTTATCTTTTAGTGTAGCAACTCGGATGATACTGACTTGGATGGATTTTAATAATCCGTACTAAATGTCCTTTAATGGGGAAAAGTTATCGGAATCCTTCACTAAAACAAAAAATATTTCTATTATGATTTCAAATTTTCCTTTGTACCATTTAGATTGATTTAAAAATTTATTTAAATATTCCGATGACCATTTTTTCCAAAGATTTTGTGTTAGGTTTTTAACCAATTGTGTGTGTGTGTGTTATCTACTCAAATGATTTATAGGATATCTGTATAATTAGGTTCAGGTAATGCAATTAATGATGATCCAATTAGAAAGTGAGTAGGTGTTCAATGCCTCAACATCATTTGGATCATTTGAAATGGTGCATAGAGAGCGATGGTTGAGAATAGCTTCAACTCGAATAATTAGAGTCAAAAATCTTCATAACTTAAGATTGTTTTTCCCACTACACGCTTTAAGTGATATTTTAGGGATTTTACACTGACTGCCGATAAATCTTCAAAGTGAGGAGTAGAGGGAGGATTAAAATTCCAATTTATACCAATAGCAGCTAATTAAAATTTTATTTCTTCCTCACGTTTACCCTTAAGTAAAGATTTAAGAATTGCTTTTAATTCTCTATAAGCACCCACAAAATTTATGCCATTGTCACTAAAAAGATCTGATGGTTTGCCTCACCTAGCAATAAAACGTTTAAATGCTGCTAGAAAAGCTACACATGTTAAATCATTTACAATCTCGAAGCTCAAGGCTTTCGTAGTGAAACAAATAAATACACATACAAATGAACATACTTTTTTCATCTGTTTACTTCTTCCTACGAAATATTTCATCATGAAGGGACCACAGAATCAAGTCCTGTTCTAGCAAAACCTCAAGATATGGTCACTCTATCCATTGAGAAATCAACCAACTGTTGTTGCACAGACTTAGAATTGACTCTTTTACAAAAAATGCAATCAAATATAATTTTTATAATTACATTTCTTTCGGAAACAAACCATAATTTACTTCTTATAAGTGACAACGAGTTTTCAGCATCTGCATGGAAATAAAGAACATAGAAAAGATTAATTACATTAAAAGTAAAATTATGTTAGTTAGCAAAGGGTGCTTATGCATTTCACTTAAATCACAGTGTTTTAGTCTCCTCCCTCCACACACTCTGAGTATTCCCTCTTGATCCACAAAGGGAGATAAAGTTATTAGTTTATTACTATTAGGAGTAGGAACATACTTTTCCAAGCACTTAATTTCTATCACAAATGAAGTCCTTTCAATGTTTTTCACAATGCATAATAAGGCATGGAAAGGTTCCTGCTTGTCAACGTTACATGGATGTAATGGATGTCTGCTATTATGCAAGATTCTCTTGCACCAAGCCACTATTCTTATCATTCTCGTGTAAGATGAACATTCATTAATGACATCTAAAGGCTCAACAGTATTAATAAGTGTACATGTTTCACGTTCTACTGGTGATTTTAATTCATGAAAAAACAGTTCATTAGTTTTACTCGGTATGATGTTCGGGTACTCAGTCATTACAAGTTGTAGTAGAAATGAGAGATCACTACATCACAGTTCACTCTGTTGAAGTTTAACAGGATCAATAACACATCAATCAATAACTCCCGAGACTAACTCAGAGATGGCGCTCGTAGTAAACCAGTAACCAGGTCTTTCTAGAGTACCTGAGTACTAACCTTTCCTTGTGTCAAAATTTTGATCGATCGGACCAAACAGCTGATTATCGAGGTTGGAGTAAAGTCGTTTTAGTTGTTTAAAAATGAAACAATTTCTCGTGTTCTGATAAAACATTGTTTTAATGGTAAAAACATTAAAGCAAACAATGGATTGAAAATGGATAACGTCCATCAAAGCAGCCGTTGCCGGTAGTTTGCCGAGAGTTTTAAAGTAGTCGTACCACGACACAAATGACATGGAGACATCCGAACCTGTGGAAACCGTTACACCAGAAAATATGATGTAACATTTCAAATAATGAAAGATCATAAGTGAAATAAAACGAGATTACTGAATGTACAGATATCATATATGAGTATTTACTATCCTTCATGAAAAATTGTAGAGCATGAAAGGTTTTCAAGTGGGTGCCGCGGTGCTTTCGATGGAACAAAAGCAACAACGAGTCGATTCGCTGTTTATCACTTATTACTCATAACAAAAGATTTCTTGCGAAAAAGATTTGAAAAGCGTTGAACATGG
>BMAW01081016.1:0-47171 GCA_019974015.1 Nephila pilipes
AAATTCCCAAAGGAATCAATAATCATTATTAATTTTAATATTTAGTTATTGTAATAAATGCTGCCAGAAGATAATGTTAAACAAAAAATGTTTAAACTTTAAATTAAAATTACTTTGAAACAAAAATTTGAGAAAAATTGTATTGGAAGGTAAAAAAGAATATTACTTAAAATCTATTCTAAACTATTCAATAGTGCAATAAGCTTAAGATAGAGGTAATATACTTATAATAGTAATATATTGGTTAGGATAGCAGTAATTCATGCATTAATGATAAAACCTTCATAATCAGTCTTGACATTATAAGAACAGAAGTAAAACCTAATAACACAAGCCAAAAAGAAGGAACATTCAAATAGAAAAGTTTAAAAATAGCACATAATTTAAAAAATAAAACCCATAGAAAACTTGAATAGATAAATAGAACTGCCAAAAAAGGATAGTAAGAGGGAATATATATGTATATGTATTTTTCTTTATGTGTGTGTACATGCGTGCGTGTGTGTGTAAGTGTGTGTGTGCATGTGTATGTTATAATTTCACTATAATTTAATTTCCTAATTTTTCCTACACTTAAACTGTTCTATTGGAAAATTCATCTAAATTTCTGATATAAATCTCTTCGATCTTCTTATTTATGAGATCACGCTCTATAAATTTACATGAATTAGCATTATCCAACGGTTTAAAACCCATAGGGAGGTTTCTTATAAACTTTTCGTCTCTAGCTAAATTACCGTTGGATATCTTAACCTAATACGATGTGATCTAAATAAATACTTTCATTTAATTTTCATTTTTCCAAACAAGAAAAATTTGGGTCCCTTCATCTTTAGCTACTAAAGTGAATTAAGCAAGTTTCTTGATATAACTATTCTCTCTCTTTTGCTTTAGCTTAGAAAACCGCTTCTCGATGTAACACCCTCTCTTTCATTAAACAATAAATAATAGACTTTTAATTATTGATTAGTTTTTACTCTCAACCATGACTGCGTGTAAATAAATAAAAATAGTAGAACATGAAATCAATAGACTTAACTTGAAGAATTCTTGCTCCTTCTCCATGATTGTTTCAAAATATAACATTGTCTTTTCATCATCATCATCATATATATATATATATATATATATATATATATATATATATATATAAAAGTCGTTAATAAATGAGAGTTTAACATAGTTTTGGGGGAAGGGGTACGATCGCTGATGTGTATTTGAAGAACTTACTTACCTGTTTCGACAGGTAGTGTTATGATTAATCCAGAAAAGCAAAAAAATAAAAGTATATTTATAATAAATATAATTTGAATAAATTAATTAAGATTATTTTTACTCGAGATAAATTTAAAAAAGTTTCACAAGTTAGAAGGGGTGTATTTTGAATAAATGATTTGGAACTTCTTATTTTTCCGCATAAAGTTGTTAAATTGATATTTTTATTTAAAACACTTTTTCGTTTGAATGAACATAATTAATGTATTTTAATATGAATTAAATGGAAGATATTTTATTTTTTTGCATAAGATTGTTGGATTATTTTTATTATTTAATGCATATTATATATTTTTTGATTTGACTGAACTGAACTAATATATTTTGAATGAATTAATTGGAAGCAAAATTTTCTTATTTTGTTTTTAAGCAAAGTTATTTATATTTGATTGAGTATTATTTAGTTGAAGTTTAAAACTTTCGAAAGCATAAGTTGTATGGTAACGAAATGAATATTTTTATAAGTGAAAAGAAACTCTTTTTAAAGGAACGTTTTTTTTTTAAATGCATTATGTGAACTTTCTCGTGTATACATTGCCATTGTACATCTAAACACTCTAAGAAAATTCTAATGAATATACTATAAGAAACAAGCTTTTACGTGAATAGGAAATGAAATTTAACATGTGTTGTTTACCCAATGAGTTTGAGTGTATTCTTTGAAGATTTATACAAGTTTGTTCTGTAAATGCTAGAAATATTCGGTAGGTTTATTTTTAAAATGATTTTAAAGCAAAACTTTTTATTCTATATGGCCTTTAATTATTATTTTTTCTTTAATAATTACCTATTTAAATATTAATTTTACCACTTTTATTTAGCCTTTTGAATACCCGTTTCATTAAGCTACATTCTTTAAGCTAACAATGAATGTCGTTTTATATTAAATATTCAATTAGATTATTTTTTATGTATGCATCTTTTTCTTGCCACGCCCATTTAGTTAGAGGAATATTATGAATAAATTTAGATTGATTTATTTGTTATAAAGAAAACCATAAATTATGAAATAATTAATCTGATCTACAGTAAGTGTATTGGAAAACTTCTTATAATATTGTTAATTTTGAATATCAAATTAGAATTTCTACAAACAATTCTTTTCTAAACAAATTTTATATGAATCGGTAAAATAAATTAGACTTTTTTCTTTTTGTAACCAATGAGTTTTGATTGTATTATTTGAAACTAACAATAAATATCTTGTACAGAAAAATTTATTTATGCTATATTAGCTATTTTTCGTGTAAAATGTATGGTACTGAACTGAAAATTATTTTTACAATTGAAAGGAAATTACTTTTAACATAATGATATTGGAACTCACTGTGAACTTTCACATTCTTATGTAACCATTATTACTTTATATTTTGTCATTTTGGAAAACTCCGTAATACACTTATTAATACACTATTCTATCCAAGATTTTTTTTCTTAAATTTTACCATACAATTTCTTAATATCTAAATATTTTGCTGTTTAGATGTATTACATTAGTTTTACTGTATGCTTATTATTTTTTAGAAAAAAAAACCATTTACATAGTTTCTTCATTTACATTATTTATTCTATAAGATTTAAAAGGAGCATTAATGATGAGTGAGTTAATACATTTTATATATCGAAAATAAATTTAACAGCCTAATTCAAACTATACTATTTAAGGCTATTACATTTTTGTACTTATTAAAAAATTTTACTATCTTCCGGCAAAATTTATAAGAAAATTACTAGTTCATGCTGTCTATTACGTATTTGAAGATGTGAATTTTTTTTTTCGTAATTTTTCTTAGCATATGAACTAACTATCCAAAATCTGTATTTAATAAGAAAACATCAAACTCTAGTATTTTTGTCAAATAATAAATTTATTTCTTATATTGTTAATACAACTGACTATCAAGTTAGATATTTTTCCCTAGCAATAATTTTTCTGTGATACTTGAACAAAGAAAACCTATGAAATCCCTGTTTTTTCTACATATCGCTTTGTACAATGTATATTTTTTGCAGTGAATTTCGTCTAAGTTTGGCCATACGTATTTCAATATTACTGGAATGTTATAAACATATTCATAAGCTTGTTTTTGTTACCATGCAAGATAAATCAAGAGATTATACAAAGTTAAAATTAATGTAACTAATGTAATCTTGGGAGGGATTGGTCTTTTCCATCAACTAACGGTTGGTTGCGTACATTAATGGAATGCTGTTTGAATTTTCAGTCTCTCCTATTGAATGAAATGTGAGTTACGTAGATATAAATAGAAGTGTTGAATTATAGTGCAAAGGATTGAGAAGAGCCATTTGTAAATAGCAAATAATTTAATATTGTTTGGGGTGGTAGATGTACTAAGCGGAAATTATCGTTGAAGATGTCAGAATAGTACCAATGCTAAGTAGAAAGATATAGTTACGCATACGTATTCGACGTACAAGATTTGCATCTTTCTTTCGAAGCAGTAATTTTATATTCCATTTTATTATTTTCATGAAATTCTACAAAATATGCAAATTCTCTTAATTTTGAACACCAGTGTATTTTGTGCCAATGCGTAGTTCCTTTTCAAGAATATGATATCCGTCAATATACGGCACGTATTCATATAAGTTTTTTTAAGCTTTCCGAAACTTTCTTGGCTGCTAGATCATCTGATTTCACTCCCACATATCCAATAGGGATTTTAACTAAGGGTACTTGCAGTCATTGAGAAGGTCGTCCATCAACGCAACAGTTAAGAGAAATTTCGCTGGAAAAGATTCGGAAATTTTATTAGTTCAATCCTGTCTCTGTCAACCAAGGTAAAATGTGTCTAATGTTTTACTGAGGGCCGGGGACTTTTCAATTGACCTTTTAAGATAATAGATAAAAATGATTTACATGGCTTCGGATCCTCATTTAAACTTCTATTAAGGCCTCGGACTCGATGAGTTCATATCATATTTCTTAAAGAAGTAGCAAAGTTAACCTTTACATTTCCTCGTAATTAGGAATTCGATTCCCAGGTTCAATTATAAATAATTTGTAACTTGATTATTTCTGAAACGCAAGTTATGTTGCAACCAAGTTTAAATTCATTAAAGATTTTAACTATCGATAAATAACAAATAGAGAAAGAAGCGTTCGTAAGGTGTTACACGCTACACATTCAAAATGAAATCCTATTTTAGGGGTCTTCTTGGTGCGATTTTCGTACTTGAAAGCCAATTGATTACCAACATTGTCTTGATTACCAATATTCCTCAGAATACATATTGTTTTCATGTAATGAATTTTTTTTTTCATATTTTTATGCTGCTTTTTCTTTCTTTCTTAAACACCATTCGAACTTTCGGCAACATTACTCAGACGTACATTTTTCAAAATCATCCAAATTCAGAGTTCCCAAGGCTTAAATCAGGAATTCAAAAGGTTACAAAGGAAAAAGATACGCTTTTTTAAAATTAGGGTTGCCAGACAGCGATAATCATAATAAAGATTAGAATCTTGATGATGTCATTCTCACAAATATTTTCGTTGCCAATCACGGCAATAAAATAGCATCAAACCATATTTAATACTGCCAATTTTGTATAGTTCCTTCATTTCAAACTTATCTAACACCATCTGTGAAGGCCCTTTTCATTAATATTTAATACATTTAATATTCAAAATAATTTTTACCTCATGCAATATAAACCCAATTTGGAGCCAATTTTTTCAGCAATGAGGTTTTCCATGACAAATTTCATGCATGTCAATATACCACTTATATTGAGTTGGCGAAAATAATCAATACTTTTCTTTCACATGTTTGGTGAATCTAGACTAACATTATTATTTTTTATGAAATATAAATTTGTTGCAAATAATGATGTTATTGATCATAATTTCTACTTGTCATTCATTTCCTGTCTATTGAGTATTCAATTAGAAATGTATACATAAAACTATTTTGAAGGTAATTGAAGAGAAAAAGAGACGATATCTAAAAGCAGGCGAAGAGTGTGATGGTAGAAAACGTAAAGCTATGCTCGATTTGATGTTGGAATATCATTCGAACTTAAAAGTGCTAAGCGAAGAGGATATCAAGGAAGAAGTTCTTACTTTTATTTTGGCGGTATATAAATACATTTTCTCATGTGATTTTGTTGTCATGTGTAATTTTAATGTTTTAATGCAATATAAATTTCAACTGGTGAATATTTCATATATCCTTAACACATTAAAAAAGGAATATATGATAAATAAGTTAGAGTACGGCAAACGTAACGCTATCAAAGCATCCTTTATTGCTTTTATTTTTCTATTAATTGATGGACAGACAAAACTTAATTTGACAAGAAGGTGTTTTGCCACAAATAATTTTGTAAAAAATTAAAAATTCTGATCTTAATATCAGAACAGGAAGAAAAACATTTGGTTTTTAAATCAACTTAATAAAGATAGACATTATTCCACGTTTAGGAACTGATTATTGTTCTTAAATTTAGATACATGATATCCATAGAATATTTAAAAAAAATCCTTCTAAGAAGAAATGAAAAGAATCATTTTGATAAAATGTCTATAAGTCTCTGTGAATCACATTTGAGTCCAAATCAAACAAATTTAAACAAGCGAGGACTAAAAACAATAGGCGATTCATTACCTTCCTAACACAAAATCAGTATTCGTTGCAATTATTAAGGAGATATTCATAAAATCTGTATTTTAAGATGAATAAAAATTGGAATGTTCCGGTTCATTTCTACTACAGCTATTTCATTTGATGAGTAGCCAGTAAAAGGAATATAATTGTAAACAGTAGTTTATTGCAATGATAATATTTAAATCATTCCTTAAAACGTTTCAAGATATATTGAATCGTGGAATAAAAATAGAAATACATATGATGTATTATTAAACATGGTATATTATTCAAGATATATGTACTTTTTTAAAAAAAATAAAAGGAAAACATAATCAAGCGAGCTCTTAGTGCAAGTATTAAATGTATGCACTGGGAAACGAAAGATTACAAATTTCATTAGAAATTAACTGTATACTAATGTTTTCCCTTTTCTATAAACTTTTAATTAGGGTCATGAAACATCTGCAAGCACCATAATGTGGGCCTTGTTCTTGATAGGGCACCATCAAGATGTGCAGGTCAAAATCCACGACGAACTAGACAGAGTATTTGGAGAAGACGTAGAAAGACACGCTTCGGAAAGTGATCTCAACGAGCTCAATTATTTGGAGTACGTAATAAAGGTAGGATTTCTCTTAAGAAACTATTTAAGAATTACTAATTTTAAATTATATGCGAGCAACAACAGACAGGATATAAATTTGAAGAAGAGAAAATTTATATACATCTAGAGAAATATTTAAAATTTGAGTTAAATAATTAAATATAATTTTTGAATAAAATGTGTAAAAAGAAGTTAGTGTATTTTATTTTAATTACAGTTTTTGATAGTTTTCAAAAGGGATTCTAACCAAAATCATATTTTAAGAAAAGGAAAAATCATTAACTGTAATGTGAAGATATACCTTCTTTCTACATATAGGGAAATTGTTAACTGCTTTATATTTATTAGGAATTTCCCCTATAAAAAGACTAGGACTTGAAATGTCATTTCACGCAAAACATACTGTGGCTTGTTGAATTTATCAAAGAATGTGTTACAAAGACATTGGGAATAAAAGAGTTAAATCGATATTTAATAATTTTATTAAAAAGGAACTTATGATTTGCAAATGAATCGTTCATGAAAAGAACGATTTAACAACGAAACCACATTCATATATTTGGCATCTTTAATGAACTCGACCGGTATGCGACCGAAATGTGTCTTTTCTGGAATATTTCTGAACTCTCAATAACGTTTTAATATATTTGAGATTCCACTTTTAATCGACACTTGCATATCGCCTTTAAATTTTCAAGTGGTATGAATGGTCTCATTTTATTACTGGAATGAATTATAAAACTTCTTAGAGATTTATACATCATCTTGTGACATAGGGCTATTCGCGGTTTCTCTTCACTAACCTTGGGGACTTGTAATTGAGATTGATTGCTTTTGCTAAACAACCTTTGCCCCACCAAAAATGAAACGTGATTATGTAAAGCAGGTAGAAATGAAGTGAAGCGGGTGAGTTAGGAAATATATCAACTCCGACTGAAAGTAGCGAGTGAGAGGCGGAAGGAGAAGTGAAGCTGAAGCTTAAGTTATAGACAAGCGGAAGGAGGAGTGGAAAAAGAGGTTGAATTAAATGGTTGGATTAACGATTGTTGCAAGACGTTTCTTTATTACTGTTTTCAACATTTGATCCAGAGTCTGAGTTGCAGTCGAGAAAGGATTAGTGGTAAGAGTCTGTTAGATTACTATTGGTGGGTTGAATTGAGGTTAATAGAAATATTCCCCGGGAGAGCATAGTGAGTTGTTGTCATAGTAAATATATGTTAATAAATTCCGTAAAGATTGTTCTAGTGTCTCTTTGATTATTGTGTCGTAGTGTTTAATAATTGAATCTAGTGATGGCACAAGATGAAGCCCGGGTCGGGCGGGCGTCACAATCTTAGAAAGAAAAATCCATTGCTTCACAAATAGAGCCTCTTTTATACCATACCTATTTAGAAGTCTCTCCATTTGCTATAGCTATTTTCAGGCATAAAATATTCGAAGAATAAAATTACATTATTGTTAAATCTTTAGAATTCTGTGACAATTCTTATTACTTCCTACAAGTCATCGTTATCAAAGTATTAGAGTCGCAAAAATGTTAAATTATTAACTATTTGGATATTGGTTACTTGTTATTTTTATTATAATAAGGAATTAATGTAGTTTAAGTTACTTAAACATATTTACTATACATTATAACGATTTTTTTAGTTTATCAATCATTCTTGGTAATAATATATTTTATGTTTGTCGCCCAAATATATCGTTTTTATCCAGTGTAACAGATAAAATCTAAATGATTAGGTATCTAAAAGATATAACCACAAAGAAGTTGCCATTTAAAGGAGAAAATGATTTAATGCACATGAGAAAAGCTTTAAGAAAAATCTATATTTGTTGACCCACTTTCCACAATTTTGATTAAAAATACCTGAGAAATAACAAGAATAAAAAACGCTACTAAAGTTTAATATCTTCTCAATATTGTAAAAGGAAAATATGTTTCCTATTATTACTAAAACTTTTTCTAGGATAAGGCAATTTCTTATTAAATACTATTTTCTTAATGACACTTAATTGGAACTGTCAATATCCACAAGATGCATAACTTTGACCAATAAATATCAAATTAGTTTAAGGGGTCTCGCTATCCTCTGAACTATTTTTTTTTATTTACACATTTAAACAATCATGCTGCAGAATGTCATTTTGTGTATCTATTCAAGATAATGATTTATGAAGAAAAAAGGATACTCTGTAGGTATAATTTTAAAACTTTAATTAAAAACAATTGTAGCAATTCAAATCTTTACTCCTCGTCTATTTATTTATATTTGAGTATGAAAATTGTTGTAACATTTTCACCTTTAAGATTAAAGCAACTTTAGAGATTGGATTTAAAATAACATAATTAATTTTTCGAGGGAAAAATAGAGTGTTGACAAGATCCTGAAATAGAGCAAAAATCCGAATATCCCCTACATTTGTTACTTTTTTTAGGCATTCAATTTATTATCACAAGGATCCCTAATTTTGTTGCATGAATTATATAAAACACATAGAAAAAAAGTGATAAGTAAATATTTGTAGAAGGAGTAGCATTTTAATTAGACAAATATTTTGAAAAAAATTATTTTAAAGTTCTTAACTGTGATAAAATAATTGTTGTATGCTTCTGTTAAGTTAAAATGCCATTTTGAAACATTAAGCACAGGAATTTCTTAGAACTAACTTAATTTCATGTGATTTTAGTATGTATTTTTAATACCTTATCCTTTTTCAGAGCATTAACAGGACACGAACGATGAGGAAAATAAAGGAAAATGTAATACTTATGCATATGTATGTATATATATATATGTATATATATATATATGTATATATATATATATATATATATATATATATATATATATATATATATATATATATATATATATATATATATATATGTAAGAAAGCAAAACCTATTAAAAAAAATTCATTGCATAATGTCAAAGTAGTATGAAAATATACCATGAGTAAGAACATAAATTTAAGAATTATTAATATAAAATGCAATTACAATTGCCTCAATGTATATGCTACAAACAAAACCTAATAAATCAATAAATCGCTCGAACTTAAAGCTATAGTCAGTAAAAACCGTAGTAAAATGCTACAGATATGATTAAACCTAATTAAGTTCTGTGAAAATTTGTGATAAAAAATACAAGAAAATTCTATACAAATTTAAAATAGACGTTGTCAAGTCCAAAATTTGTTTAGTTTCTTTTTTTTTCAATTTTACTGCCTCTATATATAACTTCTAGTTTTGATTACTACGAAAGAAATATATATGCCGGAAGATAGTAAGATATATAGAGAAAGAATATCACTCAGTAAAAAAAAAAAAAATTAAATGTGGTTTTTAGGTTATTATTAGGGTTTTGAATTTCCTTAAAATTTTTAAGGGTAAAAATTCTCGTAACTTCTCATCACTTTCCCACCACTCCATTAGGAGAACTTGAGATCTCTACCAGATTTAACGTACACCATCCCCATTACACAGCGGGTCTTGAGTGACACTGGGACTCGATCCTACAACTCGATGAAAACATTGCCAGTCTCCAGTCCCCTGTTATAACTACTAGTCTGCCCCAGCTACTAATAAATTATAAAATCACTTATCTAAAAGCAAAAAATTATGAAAAGTAATATAATGTTGGTCCTCTATTTTCTGTCATAAGACATTCTATTTGTGACTTTGGGCTATTCGTAGTTTTCTCTTCACTAACCTTAGGGACTTTTAATTAAGATTGATTGCTTTTGCTAAACAACCTTTGCCCAACCAAAAATGAAATGTGAATATGTAAAACGAAAGCAGATAGAAATGAAGTGAAGCGGGAGATTTAGGAAATATATAAACTCAGACTGAGAGTTCGCGATAGAGAGGTAGAGGTTGAGTGATTCTAGTGTTCAGCAATTGTTCCAAAGTCAGAGTTGAAGTCGGAGCCGGATATTGTTACAAGTTATCGGCTGGTTAATGTATGCTAGAAGTCAAGATAGCCTTAGTGGTATGAGTCAGTTAGATTATTACTGATAGATCAAGTTAAGGCCTTGTCAGGGAGGGCATTTATAATTATCGTTATATTAGCAAGCAACTAATAAATACTGTGATTATTGTTCTAACGTCTCTTTGATCAACTTATAGACTTTTAGTGTTAAAACACTGAGTTTAGCTATGGCACAAGTGGCAAACAGGAATAGTTAGTCGTCACATATTTTTTACGGAAATGATCTGGTGGCCAAATTTCATTTTAGAAATATATTGTGCCATTCTTTTACTATGACAACTTTCATTTCATGGTCTGATGAAGATTGTTTATTATTAGCATAAATTTTACGATATAATATAACCCCAATGATTTTCTACGACCATGACAAAACATTAACTCCTTTTTTAAAACTAATCGTGGATAGACATATATCAAGAAGCATAAAACTGCTGAAATATCGGATTAGCAATACTTAATGAAGACCCAAACAGTATCACATGATCATATAACATAGCAGGAAATAGTGCAGAGTCCGAGATTTGCTGTAAATCGCACAATCGAACAAGACTAAAAATTTCACCAAACCATTATTGATCCTCCTCCTAGTTAGTTCCTTCCTCAAGTCCTGTCAAGGTGTTTATGGTCATCGGGATAATCAAGATTGAATTTCTTTTCAACATCAAATATAACTTGATTCCATTTATCTTTCTACGATATGACTTTTTTAACCCATTATAGTTTTTCTTCTTGAAAATGTTTAAATAACTTCGTTGTTTTAGTATTTGATTTAATACACTTCCGGAATGTGATATGTGAAATATTTTTGCTGAGATGTCCCGAAATTTTACGAGTCGAATGATCTTTTTAAGATGATAGTCGAAAAACTGTCGATTTTCCCATTCTATCAAAATCCTTTTTCTTTCAGATCTTTTTATTTTATTTGAAACATCTTTTCTAAATATACGATTGTGAAAAGCGTTTAAAATACTCCGTTAACCCCTAGCTTTTTCTATTTTAAATTTACAAGGACTCATAACAAATATTTTTTCTTACTTCTCTCTCAAATAACTCTTTATTCCGAGGCATTTCTGAAGTTACGTATAATATGATAATTTTTTCTAGTATCTTATAATCTCTTAACAGACATCTCATTAAAGTTTTAGGAAAATTAATTAATGTTAGTAAAATTTAGATTACTTTTCAAAGTTGTAATTATTATAGAAAGTATTTCCTTTTACATTTTAAATATACACTTTTCAAACTTGTATATGTCTTTTTCTTTCAGAAATAAACAAATTTGTTAGAGGTGGTACAATTTCTTAATGCACAGTAATAACATTTGATTTTTATCATCATTTTCAAATACAATTGGTGCTAAGATCAGATTATTATTTCAAAGACTATCAAAAATTTTTTAACAACGCTTAATTTATACTCGTATTTGTCTTAGATTTTTACTGTAATAAAAATTATACTACACTCATCTCCATAAATTAAGGATAATTCCGAATCACACGGAAATTGAACTCTTAAGTAAAATCTTTATCAGCAGAATTATCGCACCCATCTTCAAGAATAATATGCAAATTACAGGAAGTCATCAGATGACCCCGATAGTTCATCACAATGATGAGAGTGTACAAGAGGTGTGTATAAGGAATGATCGCAAAGAAATAAAAATTCTCAAACATTCTTTAAGCCACTCAGAGCACAACCGAATAGTTATGAAAGGGAGAACGCATATGGATGATTTTTTACGTGGTAGATTTATTGGCCACCAGGGATGTGAGAGTACTCAGATAGAAATATCCGAGGAACTTGAAATCACCCAAAGTGTTATCTGCATCCTTTGGCAACAATTCCAAAATGATGCAAATGTCAATTGACGTTTCAGTGCATGTTGCCCCCGAGTTACAACACCGAATAATGATCGACATTTGACAGTAACTGCAAAAAGAAGAAGACGGAGCGCAATATCAGAACTTTCTCGTCCGCTATCTTCAACTACGGGTACGACAGTTTCAAGTCAAACAATGTACAGACGTTTGTGACATATTGGTCAATATACTCACAGTCCTGCCAGATGTGTTCCACTCATGGCAACTCACTGTCGCCAGTGGTTAGCCTGGAGTAGAGAACATGCAATGTGGACATTGTTACAGAAGGCTTGTGTGATGTTTTCCGACGAGTCTAGGTTTAGCTTGTAGTCTCATTCACGTTGGAATTTCATATAGATAACTCCAGATACTCGCTACCATGAAGACAACATCATTGAACGAGACGGTTACAGTGGTACAGGATTGCTTGTTTGGGATAGAATTATACTGGGATCCACAGAACAGATCTACAGGTTCAAATAAAAACCATGACAGACCAGATTTATAGGGACATCATTCTGGAACAACATGTACGTTTATTTAGGGGTACCAATGCCTCAGAATTTGTGATTATTCGAGACAACACCCATCCTCTCCGTGCAACCATTTTAAACGAATTCCTTCCTTCTGAGGATATTACCTGTATAGAATGGCTAGCATTCTCATCTGACTTGAATCCGATTGAGCATGTGTGGGACATGCTTGGACGGCGAGTTGCAGCCCGTCAACTACCGCCTACATGTATACTGGAACTTCGGAGAGCATTGCTTGCTGAGTAGCGCAATCTGCCCCAAGAGCAGCTCGATAATTTGATTCTAAGCATGCCCAAATGTTGTACGAATTGTATTTCATTGTCTTGGAGACATACAAGGCATTAACCATCAAAGCAACAATATAATGGTAAGTTTTTGTAAGGGAGATATGTTTTGTAATTCATTCAGGAAGCAAAAATCGTATTTTTTTTTAATGGTATTATATGTAAACCATCGTTTTTTTTTGTTTATGTTTTGTTTAATAAATAACCTTTATGAACAAGTCACGTTTGTTTTGTTTCTCAATTTTTATTTGTCGGAGCTGGTATTATCCTTAATTTATGGATATGAGTGTAGTTTCATGATGAAATACTAGGAATATTTTTTATAATTTCGAATTAAGGTGCCTCCATGATGAAAAAAAAATGTAGTATCAGATAGTTATGATATGTTTGAATAACATTTTCTGAGCTATGACAAGAATAAAAAAAGTTTTCATACTGCATGGCAGAATTTTTACCTTTGTAATAGACGAGTTTCCATATTTGTAACTTTATTCTTCCAAAATTTATCAAAGGATAAAATACTTGCTGGAATCCAATAAATTACAACAGTAATTAAGTTGCTATTATTTTGCAATTAGTTCAGTAGTTAATGTGTATATTATATGTAAAATTTGAAATGTTACAGGAAACATTAAGGCTTTATCCAACGGTACCAATTTTTGGAAGGCAAATTCAAGAAGAAATGAAAATATGTATGTCAATTCATTTCTAATTTTATTTTAGAATTCTTTTTTCGATATTTTTATATTGTATGACTTCAAAGGATGCTTAATAATACCTAAGAGTTTTAATTTCTATATATGTAATGAATTTAAAACGCGTTTCACTTTAAGTAAGGTTAGTATTATGTTTCTAAAAAGATAAAATATTATTCAACTACAAGATTTAAATCGAAATTTGTAATCTCTTTTCCTGTGAGTGTATTTCGAGTTATTAATGTTTCATAAAATGAAAAGTTCGGCCTAAATGGATTTTAATTAATATAGTTAAGTACATTGCAATATTATTTCCCTATCGTTTTCTTATTTAATATTTTGTAAATAAGTGATAAATGTTCATTTAGATCCAAGTTGAAATTATTTGTCCCTATCGATTACAAAAAGTTTAAGTAAACTTTGTTCCAGTGTAATGAAAAATTTAAGTGAATAAAAGTTACGTGGTACGGAATGAAAGATATTTTCTAAAATAGATTTTATTGCATATTCATTTACCCCATAAAACTATAAGTAATGATAATATAGTTATATACCCCATAAAACTATAAGTAATATCTCACAACAGGTTACAAATTGGAAATAAAATATATCGGCGATTGGTTAAATTTGAGAAAAGTACACATATTTGAGGTACATATAAATTTTTAATCTCATTTGAGAAGGAAACTTTTACAATTAACGATGTGGAATTAGTAAATTGGCGTAGAATGGATGATTCTATAGGAAAATGCCATCTCAGATGGCATCCTCATCCCCTGACTGAGGTCACAATTACGAGGTCTGCCGCCAATGGCTATAGGGTTGCTTCTAAGTGTGAAGTTAATAAACAATCAAACAAGTACATATTACCGATTTAAAAATTGTAACGGTGAGATTCTATATATCCATATGTATAAAATATCCTGTACATGAAAAAATAACAAATCAGATCTAAACCAGGAATAAAATAGAATTCTTGTGCAATAATAATTCGCCAACAAACACATTGCTGCATTGTGTACGTTAAATTATTCAAATATATTTACCAAAGTAGTTTAAATATGAGTTACATATTAGGGATTTAAAAATCAGAAGAACTTCTTTTGTGTCAAATCATGTGGAGGGGTTTTGTTAAAAAAAATTTCGCTTACTGTTCAGTATTTTTTTTAGCTCCATAATTTCTTTTCACGCACTTCAGGAAAATTGCTTCATTGGTCTTGTAATCTTATCTTATGTATAACTATTCTCATGAAGATTCTTCCTTATCATTTAGTTGCTTCAATTCAACAAGTAAATAAACATTCTCGAAATCTGTTTTACATCTTTGAAGACATCGCGAAAATGATAAATAATAGGAATGAGCATTTAAAAACTGTATAATAACTACGAAGTTTAAAACTAAACTATCATGTTGCGGTTGGTAGTTAGTCAAAAGCCATTTTTCTAATTTTTTTTTAGAAAATTTATCTTATTCTCTAGTGATTATCACAACTTTTGTCAAGAGTTTTGCATTTCCAAATCAGTTAAGATCATAAATTAACTGAAACAAAATAATTTTAGAATATACATGTAATACAGCGTTCGAATCTGAAGGAACAAATAATTTTAATGTGTATATCAAATTCAACACTTTCTCTCTCTATCCTCAAACAAAGTTATCCTTCTTATTTGCTTGACTCTACAGCAACAGAAAATAAATTATGAGGTTCATCAAAAAATTGTTTTCATTCTATTGTTGGTAATTCTATTCATTTTGGCATTTTTTACTCTTTATTTGTTTTCAATTAACATATTCTATTTATTAGCCTTGAAAGGCAAATTGTGAATAAAGTATGAGACAAAAATACAATGATCAAACTGTGAAGGAAATTTTCTCTACAGGCTCTTAAACTTTAATTCAAAGGAGCATTATAGGCAATGATTGAAAACTGGCTTAATTCCTTCAATACGTGCATGATCTACTCGAGTTAGGTCAGTGAAATGGAAAAACAGCAGACTTCTGAAAAGCTAATTTATTTGAAAAAGAAGTCTTTATTATTAGATCGTAACCTTTATTCTTACAAATTTTCATCAAAGTTACAGCCCTTGTAAACATCACGTAAGACAAAAAAAAAATACCAATACTGGTGATAATTAGAAATTTGTGGGTGGAGTAACCAAGTATTTAGTTGAAATATTTATACACACTATCATCTCACTTGCCTAAATCTATTATTTATAAGCAGCTAAATGAATAGAAATGCTCTTTATTTCCAACATAAATACATTTACTTACGATGCATTTATATACAATGATATTTAATAGATAAGATATTAGTATAATTATTTGTTTTAGGATGTTATAGTATTTTTTTATATTTTTATTTGTTTAACAGGTATTAAACACAATAGCTGGATGAAATAACCACTTTAAAAGAGAGTAAGTCTTACACTAACATTATATATTTAAGAAATATGAAAATAATTAATTCTTTCATACATGCACAAAAAGACTGGTTGATTTCTGGATTGATAAGACTGGACGTTGCTCTGGAAGCAATATGAGAACTATTGGCGATGAACCTCGTAATTTTGAAACAAAGACAACTGATGAGGATAACACCTGAGCTGTCACCTCCCTTTCCTAAATTCCTCACCATGTGAATGGGAGGACTTTGAGTCTCGACATAATCAATGTGCATCAGCCTCAGCTACACAGTGGGACTTAAGTGGCATCAAGGCTCAAATCCATGACTCGACAATAACCTCTGCCGCTCTTCAGCGACCACGAGCACTAAGCTACCGCAACCTCGTACACAAAAACACCTCGTTTAGTTTTTCCTTTATCAGCGCTGATTCGTTATAAAGGGGTCTTAAAAAATTGTTTACTTTGATTTGAGAAGTTTCTCTGTATTTTCTTGCCACTCGTCATATTTCTTATTAGTTTTATTACAAATTAATTTTTTGCGGAAAAAGAAAAATCATGAAAACTGAAGGTAAAAGAAAAATTGATCTTGTATCCACGCATATTTATTAGGTAATAAATTTGTGCATACATAAGTTATTCTGCGCAACTGTAAAGCGCGCTAAATATTATATGATTTGCTTAACATTATAATCTAATTAAAATAGTCACTAAATTACGCAGACAAATGAGGAGAAACTCAAATGATAATAAAATCTTTAGATACTTTAGATATAAGAATTTAAAGTCTTATTCTTATCACTTCTTACTCTGAAAAAATTATTTAAGCGCAGCTGGATTATGGCTTGGGAAGCAAATTCGTTTCTTACTAATTTACTTGAAGTAAATAAAATAAATTGATTTACAACTCTGAAGCATTCCTCTATTTCATCAAGATCTCTCTGACATTTTCTTATTTGATGAATTTCTTCATTCAGATGCTTCAGTTTCACTAAATCAAATATCAACTATTTAATTTCTATTTATCTAGCTCTCTATTATTCACTTCACCGTTGTTTATAAATGTAATTTATCTCTAAACCATTAATTACACTTCATAGCTTCAATCTAATCTACATGAATCACGTCCCAATTTTTAGGGCGAAATAATTTCAAGCAGTTCAAATGGAGAAGTCTCTGAGACTAGTTGAAAAGAAAATCATGCTGTAGTCCAAAAGTCATGTGATACATACTACATATTTGTGTGTAATATTCGTATATAATATGTCAAACAAGCTTATTTGTATGTGTTAACTAGTAACAAGGACTATTTGCGATACGTATCTCCGATTAACATCTCTTGGGAGGAAGTTCCCAACTTCTTTCCAATCATAGGAAGCATGATGCAAATTAAGTAAATTCTAGAAGTAGAGTGGACAGATATAATTAAGTCATTTAAAAGTTAAAGAGTATTTAAAATAATAATAAGGTTAAGATAATAAGACGGGCATTGGTGTGATCTATAATTGATTTGATGATATTGGGACATAAGGGAACCAGGACATGAAGGACGGGCATAAAACCGAATTTAAGACTCTATATTTTGTGTGATAATTTATATTTTAAAAATGGTTCGTAGAGTTTAGGAATTTTGTGTGCCTACTAATGATTTTTTAATTATTTTATTGAGCTATAAAAGTACATTTTGTTCTATAAAAGAATTTTTTTACCCTTTGAGTTGAACATGAACTTGACTTTTCAGATTAGGTGAATTTACGTACCTTTTCAAAAATAATGCTCCATAAATATATTTTACTCCTCATACAGAAAACAATACACAAAACATAGTAAACCAGTGTTTTTAATGATATTAATGTGTGTTTCTCTTGAATGAGTTCTAGAACTTGGAAATTCTTCTTACCATATCATGTGATAGTTTTCTTGAAAATTGTACCTAAACGCTCCCTTATTCCAAAAAAGATTACTTTTATAGTTTTATTGGATGATTAAAATACCATTATTAAGCACACAAAAAACTGAGTTTCACTAATAATTTGAAAATATATAAATCACAAAAACAAGGAATCTTGTATATGATATTCTCAAATTCATCGTATGCCTTGGTAACCCTAACACTGTCAAAGCAACTGAATTTTTGAGAAAGGTACTCCCTTCGTATTCCGAGGAATGTATTCTATCATAAACTATGAAAAGTAGTTAGTACTCGAGTATAGAGACAATGAACTATTTGATAGATTCCCCCTTATTAGAGCATTAATAAAATCTTTATTTTGGATATCATCGACATTTTTAATTGCTTTGTGTGTGTTTGAACTTGAGTTTAACTTTATATCTTGTGAATATAGAGAAATAATAAAGATGACAGAAGAGATGAGTAATTGGATTTCATCATAAACTTAAGGAATTAAATAACGTGCTAGAGGGCTGATAGATTAGTTCCCTTTGTCAAAGCTTGTGATATAGTAAAAAATTAATTATTCTTCAAAAATTTGTGCTTATCAATAATATCAGAAGAAACTATGTGCTTATCAATAATGGCAAAGAAAAGTGTCATTACAAAAACTACTGATATTTTAGTTTGTTTGCCCATGTGTTTTATAATATACATGGTATTAAAAAATTAATACAAAAATAACTTAATTGGTTTATTTTTTATTGCGTGTTCTCCTTTCATTTTGTATAAAAAAAAAACTAACGTTGTTAAACACTTTTCCAAGTAGCGCTTGATCGTCTATGAAAGCGTTCTAAGCACTGAACGAGGTCTTACTGTAAATTCAATTACTAAGAAAATGTTCTTGATTATGATTGCTTTTAGGTGGTCACACTATACCAGAGAAAACGTCTTGTTTTGTGCTAGCCTACTTCCTGCACAGGGACAAAGATGTTTTTCCTGATCCAGAGAAATTCGATCCTGATCGATTTTTACCCGAAAACGCTGCCAAGATACCAGATTGTGCATATATGCCCTTCTCTGCGGGCCCTAGGAATTGCATAGGTAATGTTCACTAATAAGAATCATAAAATCTAGAAATTTTATAAAATACAAATAAAATTATAAATTAAATATTATGTCTAATTTCTTAAACATCTTGAATAAGAAATTTACGTTTAAATCGTTATTTAACCAAAAATGACCTAAAACTACTTAAGAATTAGTACAAGTTATTTTGTATCATCTTGTCTAAATATTCGATTTCAGATCTAAAACAACATGTGGTCTTAGTGTTTTTGAAACTTTATTTCTGTTAAATTAATACTTCATGTCGGATCACTTTCTTGTAGAATAATTTGTAATGAATTATCTTCGTTGTTATAATTTAGAGGCATGACACAGAAATAATGATTAAACAAATGTCTATAACCAACCTATTAACTGTTAAAAAAAGATAAATTAATGTTAATCCTGTGGAGAGTTTACTTATATATTTGCATCCTTAGCCAGATAAAATAACGGAGAATTCTACTTATTTTACTGAATTCTAAAGAGTAGTCTTAAATAAACTTAATCCAATTCATACGGATTTCTAGTAACAGGATATGATATAAATACGTAGGATATCATCCTGTACAGTTGATTAATCTATTATTGTAATCCTCTCAAGCTCGCAAATTCTTCACTTTCATGCATGTCCTCTCATATACTAAAGTTAGATTACGCAAGTTACGGTTTTTTTCACTAGACGAGGTTCACATAAAAAGTAGCATCAGATGTTATTTATAAGTGAAGATAACGCTCACTTTATACAACGTTCCTAAAAACATAATTTTTGCTGAAGTACATATATATAAACTTATCGCGTAATCATTTGAAGAACTGTAATATTTTTATCTCGAAGATTCTTTAAAAGAACTTTCATTCACAAGTTGTGTTGATATGGGCGACAAAATCAATTAAAAATATAGGCAAGCAAATAAATTTAGATAGTTTAAATAAACTGTGTTTTACATTCGTGTTAGAAATGATTCAATAAGTTGATACTGTGAGTATACGATTATTTATACTCGTAATTATATAACTGCAGCCCCATAATGTGAGTGATACAAAGTATTCCCACCTACTGAGTGATAAATTTAATTAAGGTCCAAAATTGTGAAGAATGAATTGAAAATTGCAATAAAGAATGCAGTTTCAAATTGTTTTTGTCGTCGGATTGTAATTTAAAATAAAGAGGTCCATTGCTAGAGATTCAACTAAACACCGAGGGTCAAACGAATAACGTAGTAAATATTAATCCAAAGGTTCAAAAAGAAGAATGGGAGAGCTGGGTCTTTCTATTACATTTACCGTAATTTCTACGCCCCAATTTTGTACATAAATTAAAATTTCCAAAATATTTACAACTATATTGGACCATACAATCACTATCCCGCTTTAGCGCTCAGGAGAACAAATTACCTCAGAGATATGAAAAACCGCTTTTCGAGGTTCCGAACTAAAACATAATTAATCTGAATACCTTTCCTGTAATTCTACGCGCTCTCATACTTTAAACGAGTCCAGCCATCTCCTTTATTTAAGCGTTATTCTAATATTAAGCGTTGAATTATTTCTAACAAGCAAAATGGAGAAAATGCCGATTTTAAAAGCATGTTAATTTCTTAATTGTGCCTACAAACTTTTAAAAAAAAGACATATTCACCATGTTCACTTAAAATATTTTTAAAAACCCAATTCAATTCTTAATTTTGCGCATGATCAAATCCTAAGATAGTCATTCTGAAATTGCTTAAAACTTACTTTAAATTTATTTTTCGATTTTTCAACCATGTTCACTTAAAGATGCTAAAATCGCTTTTTAAGATTCCATATATTCGTTTCGTAGTCCAAAATAGGGATCTTAAGATATGTTGCGCTGAACGAAACTAAACAGAGAAAGTGAGTAACAAATATTGAAATTGTATTTAATGCTAATTGTTAAATGTATATGAGATTCGTACATAAATTTGTATACCTTAGTCTCGATTAAAACAATGTATAGATTTTACTAATACTTCTTTTTCGAATTCTTGAGTGCAATGACTTTGTCTGTTTATAGACCAAATAAGCACCCCTTCGAATGTCAATGTGTCAATGGATTAAACTTGTATTACAAGCTTTTGAGGAGGGTGTCTCTTCTGGCAAAATATCCGTTTTAATTTCTTAGACAGCTCATTAGATTTTGTGTTACATTCTATTACGAATGCATCTATTAAATTTTCGAGATTTTAATTGTTCAATCACTTCATTCATTTACTTCATTCATTTTAATATTCTTGTGCAATAGAAACAAGAGATTTTATGCCAATATGATTTCATAAGATTATGCTTTAATTTATTTCTATTTTGTATATATATATATATATATATATATATATATATACAAAATGTAATTAGGTAGCATGTAGTGAAAACTGACACACAGACCAGATATTGTATAAGTAAATAACTGATTTTATTTGAATGAATATAACTCTAATACAAAGTTTCAATGTTTTGGGGTCCATAGAAATTGGAACACCTTAATCAACGGAACATTTCATCAACCTATATTAATGCTGTCAATGTGTCTCTGACGATTTCCGAGAAATAACTGCTATCGTATTTGATGTCACCTTAAACCATTAAGCTACGTTGAAGAATATAGTACGTTCAGCAATACAGGCTTCCAAAATAAAGTTTGAATAACCTGTATTTCCAGTATGCATTTAGTTTCTCACCAGGAAATCGGCAAACTCTATCGTGAGAAACACGAAACCAAGAATCAAGAATTGTTGCTGAACACCACATTCCGCCATTCATCCCCATGGTCGAAGTGGGTTTTTTCGTGGAACCATTCTAATCTTTCAATTCGATGTGTTCACTTCGTTGGCATTATTTGTAAAATGCAATTCTCGTGCAAGTATCTTTCAGTTATTCGTCCTGAATCTATTTTCTCAAATAAGGCAGAACCCAAATCTCCCTGCACATTCTGCAGAATGACCAGAGCAGTTGATTGTAAAGCATAAAGCCATAGCATCCCTTAGGAAGCATACAATTTGTTAAATGTCTAAAGGGACCAAGTATTTATCGATCATATGGTTTTATTTTTTTCATTCTATATGGTCTGATTTCAATACACGTTGGATACATTTAATTGCGTTTCAGGAGAATTGTAATACCAATATATATAATGTAATATGTGCGTAATAATAATAATACGTAATAATAATATAATAATGTAATATGTGCGTAAACTTACAATTAGATTTCTCATAAAGTAGTCCAATTTCCAGAACTGTCAATGGTGTTGCCTTCCAAAAAATCTCTCCATTTATTTTTTGAACATAGAACTGGATTTCCGAGACGAAAGAGATTAGGAACTTTTTCGGTTTATTATCCGTTTGTATGCGTCTTTTTATCCTGCTGTATAACCACATGAGCAACTTGCGTTTCAGATCAACTATAAATCTTCATATTTAAAGGACCAAATCTTCATGGTGTTACATTTTCTGTGTCAGGCAGTGTATAAAATTATGTTACACAATATATTATAGCTACAATGGGTGTATACGAGTGAAAACAGTCCTACACGAAAGGTTATAACAAATGATGCTTTATTCGTAAATATTCAAGACATTATGACACACATGTACGAAACTTGGACAGTAACCTCACAAACAGAAATTCAGTATTTATACCGATTAGCCACCCAAATATAGTAACAAATACAACACTTGTAATAACAGTGACAGTTGTATCAGCAACGTTCAGCTCACCAGCTTTCAAGTTCGCAAGGCGGACAGATAACCCCAGGAATGAATACCTCATACTTCCAAAGCAAACACCAATAGTTCACGACTGATTCTACATCAGATACAGCCCGCTTCCATCTGATACACTCCATTACGCTACCAACAATTCCTCAGCAAATATTCCAATCGATTTCTTCTGAGTCGAGATTTCATCAAGATCCCAGCAAATCTTCATTTCCGTCACCAAAGTCGCTAAATTTCTCACTAAGGTGCCAAAATAGTTCACCAAGCTTAATGAGTCATTGCTTAAGCTTTCCTTGGATCCGATGTGATCAGTATAAATATCTTTCTGCCTCCTTTATATAAGTAATGTTGTAAGACAGCGTCATTTCCGATTCATAACACTAAACATTTTCCTTTTTCATTGTAATTAATCTCAATCGTAATTTTATTTTAAATGCATGTAAAAAGAAAAAGATTCTTTGAAAAAGGAGTTTCTCTTAAAAAGGATATGAATATTTCACATTAATAAAAAGCGTCTAAGGAACAAAAAAAAAAAATTCAAAGATTCTGGTGAAACTAATGGCTAACATGGATTTTCGGAATATAAATTGTACAAAACATATAACCAATGTGAGCAAAATAATTTATTCTGTTGAATGGAAGGAAATAAATACTGAGATAGAACAGAAATATTTGTGGGCAAAAAGTTAAATGTAAATTGATAATAATACATCATTTAATAAAAAAAGATACAAATTTTTAAAGCAAATCTGCATTCGTCTGTAGTTGAATTAAAAATTTAAGAAACTCTTTGGTATATAAAAATTTCATAAAAATCTTATACACACAAACGCAGATTGTTAGAGAAAAACTTTATTAAAGGACGGCGATTTAAATTAAGTCAGTAATAGTGATTTAACGCATAATTCTTTTTATGTTATATACTTAAATATTGTGCATTTGCTTTATTGTGTTATTTGTTTTGTTATTACAGGACAAAAGTTCGCTTTGATGGAAATGAAAATCATCCTCTCTTTCATTTTAAGAAGTTATTCCATCAAATCCCTTGACTCAATAGAAGAAGTACAACCTTTGATGAATGTCACCATTGTTCCTTCTATACCAATCCGCATCAGCATAAGAACAAGATCTAGACATGAATGATTATAAAAACTAATTCATCCATCGCCTAGTAAATCTGAAATTGCTCAAACAAATTTAGTTCTGAGAGTTAAAATTATAATCTGTAATGAAAATCTTTTATACGCGTTATTTCTAAATCAAAAGAATGGTATTTGTTATACGATATTCTTAATGTTTTTACCTGAACAAATTTCTACCTTAATATACTTTCATCAAACGTGATTGATTTCTTTTTCTCTTCATTATTTCTACTGCAAAAGGATGAAAATTTTTATGATCGTATCAATTTACTATTCCCCACAACTCTGTACCTCCAGAACAAATTTCATTCAAATACCTCTACATACAGTTATATGTAAATAAAATATTCTGATTTTGTGAATTCTTGTAATTGAATAAAAATAATTTGTTTCAATAATAAATGTTTTTTTTTTATAATGTGTTTTGAAACTGTTAAATTGTATAATAGCAGATAAAAAAAAATAAAAACAACTTTAGCTGAAAAAATAATAATAAAATGTTTTAGTTAAACATCAAAGAGACTCTAAATAGATTAAAATAAATGTAAAGACTTTTTTTCCAAGATAATATTAATTAATAATATTGAGGTTTCAGATTTCTTGAAGTCAATATTGATCAATTTCTGTTTAAAAATATGTCAATGAAAAACTCACAAAAAATAACTTTAAGGCTTTAAATGATTTTCAATTCATTAAAACATTTTCATTTATCTCATCTTGACAGAAAATAAAATTAAGAGTCTACTTGAAGTAGAAAGAATATCAAATAATGTTGTGCACTGATTTACGTAAAAACGAGTTATTTTCAAATTTTAATAATTTCTGATGTTTAATTTAAAAACTAATGTAACAATTACAAGATGTGACTAAGACACTGGATTGTTATTATAACACCTTTTATTTTTACTTTCACAGTTTTATAACAATATATTCGAATTTTATAACAATGCGTTCGAATTCATTTTCTGAAAGCATGTTCATAAGATTCGGCGTAATTTCTTTTACAACCTAAACTATTTCAAATCTCGTTCCTTTTAGTGTTGATTTAGCCTTAGGGAATGGAAAAGTAACACGGGGAAAGATCAAATGAGCAAAGTTTGTGTTCCTACGCTGGAATTTTATGTTTACCTCAAAAACGTCTTGACAGACTATGCAGTATCGCCTTAGGCGTTGTACGCCGCAGTATAGGCTGGGAGTACAGAATCTACCGAATAGACGCTTTGTGGATTCTTATGGACCCAATCAGGGGCCGCGGTTGACATGGGGGCAGGAATTGATAGAAGATATATCACGTGACTGGACCAAGTTAGTTTATATACTCATGACATGCCCACTGTTCGACTACAAATCAATCAAAACGCTTATTTTTAGCTACAACATGTATATGAATTTTGTTTCATTAATCTGAAACAAATGAGATTAACTCAGTTTTAAATAATAAGAAATTGCAAGCACTTTTACCTGTTGCCAGTATGAAAAAAATTACTATAAATTATTTAATGCTGTAAAATATTTTTATTTTTTTCATTCCCAAGTTACCAGCTCTAGTATAAATCTCTAAAATACAATATACCAGTTATGAATCGGTGGCACGCATCATAATAATCTTAATCCATTCAAAACGCGTTTGATCACTAAGTAGCAAAAGCCTGCTATTCACCCGTAGTGTATTCGAAAACAGCTTATCACCTGTAGTAAACTCGAATTAAAAATAAACAAACGATACGATTCATAATTTTAAGAACGAAGCCAGTTTATTAACTTCTAAAAATATCTGATTACGATAATAACTATCAAATGATAACATTTTAAAAACAGATTTAAATTCAAACCTTTCTTTCATAAGATATGATTATTTTAAAATATAAAGTTTTGTTTTTTAAAACAGATTGTATTATCTTTTGATAATAATTTCTGAGCATTAGAGATTAAAATTTCCAAACACTAGAATTGATTATTAAAGTTTACATAATTTTTATTTCCTATTATAAAATGGTACATCTTTTGCATTCTGGCGCTGTTCCTTCCGTTAAAACGTAAAATATCAGAACTGTTAATTCTCTACAGTAGCGGACAGTAGAGGTGCTGGCTACTTTTGTACTCATGAAAGAAACAGTTATTTTAAGATAAGTTGACTTATGTAGTTCTCCAAAACAAAGCATAAGATTTTAAGCAATTTGGAAGACATAATGAAGAAGCACTGTTTCTCAGTAATTAATTGACAAAGTTATTTGAAAAAGTTACTCCAAGAAAGTAAATGTTATTATTTAAATAAAAATATTAAAAAATTCTTAATAAATTATGAAATATTTCAGAATTCTAAAACTGAGATCAATTAAAGTAAAAATAAAAATTATTTTTGAAAATGTATTGAACTATGAAAGAAAACACTAACATGACAAGAAATTTCTATTACGAATGCGATTGGCCAAAAAATTGTTAAGTGAATAATGAATAACTAGACGGAAAAGACTAATAAAAAATGAATACACCTTTAGAAATCACGTATTAGAAAAAGCTATGTTACTATGAGATTCGGTCAAATAATAAGTTTGACGCCTGATCTAAAATTCCATTCTATATTTGTTAAGGACTTTAACCTTTTGGAGACGGGCACTTTCTAGAAGAAAATGCTGGGAGGACGGGAGATTTTACAACATTGTTTACTCCCTTTCCCATCAATGATTGGCTGTTCGTGAGAATGTTTGCAGTTCATGAAGTCCCTTACAATCAATGATTCTTCTTTTTTGGGGGGAAGTTTTCTCTGAGAGCCGCTCTGCGATTATCTGTTTGGAAAATATGTTCTGAAAATAGAAGGCATAACTTTTCATATAATTCCCTTGTAACATTCTTAATACCATAATTAGAATCAGGAGAAACTATTATAATTATTTTACTTAGCAATATTTACTCGTACGCAGTGGCCGCATTACCTTTACATGATATAATTATCAAATTATATTACACACAATTTCTTAATTTAATACATAGACATAACGAACTGTCTATTTATACGCACAAAATTTCTTCACTGATTATTTTGGATGTGAAAATATGTTTTTAGCATTTAATTATAAACGAATTTTCTGTTAATAACAGAAATAAATTAGTAGAAGAAAAAATTAGTGTTATATTGCTTTAATTTTTATTGAGTTTAATAATTTCTATATATGAAAACTGGGATAAACTATGATATGCAATGAAATACGCTTATTATATGAATATTTATAGTGTAATTATGAAGGAAAAATTTAATTATTCCAGTAATATTTCTTTAGCAATATTTTAAGACGTTGCTTGAAACTTGTACTCTGAATATATTATAAAACAGCGCATTAACAAAATAAATGCTAATATCGTTTTAGACAAATGTCAAATATTCTAAAACATGTTTAAATGTATGTAGCCTGATCACATATTTCAATTTCATAATCTTTAGTAAACACATTAAAAATTTGCTAACGTTATAAATTTATTTTATAATTATCAAAATCATTCATGCAATCCTATAAAGAAATGTTGAAATGTTTATTTTGAAATTAAGGCTGATGTTCTTCAAGAAATGTATAATATTAGAACCTTTCGAAAATTTACATAATTATTCTTTATGATCAAGAAGATTAATTAAATAGAAACGAAAAATATTGATTGAAGATTTGTAGTGACATATTTTCAATTAAATTTCGATATTCTCAAATCAACGATGATGGATTGATTATTTTTATTGACGTTGCGCTAGAAGCAACACAAGTACTATTGACAACAATCCTCCAATTTTAAGCCTCGGTCATGTGAGGAGGATGTTAACTGAGCTGTCACCCCCTTTCCTAACTTCCACACCACGCCAACGGGAGGAGTTTGAGCCTCGACAGATTTAACCTCCATCAGTCTCGGCTATATGGCGGGACTTTAAGTGGCATCAAGACTTGAACCCGCAATTTGACGATGAATTGTTTTAATAATGTTTAATTCTCAGAAAGCCAAAATAAATGTCTGTGAAGTGACACACACATTCTGTGTTGATAAAGAGCAACTGTACATTAAATATATGTCAGTTTAAAAATTCTTTAAAAGTAGCGAATGTCTAAAAGTCAATAAATATGATATTTTTTTTAAGAAAATCTGTTGTGCATTTTGACAGTTATGTTATTAATCCATTAGTAATTGCTTTTTATCGAATTATAATTAAAAAAAGTTGTACATTATTCTTTAGAAAATTCTAATGTTTTCTTCCTCAAAATGAAAAAAATAATTCATAAATATATCTTTTCTATATAAAAAGTTATTCGTGATGAATTTAATTGTTTATTTTTCATATATAATTTCAATAACATTAGCAAATTTCGGGTGCGAAAGATAGAAAAATATTGCTTAAATTCTGAGAGTAGTATTCAGATTTTTGAGTGTTGAAAGGAAATGAATGTAGTAATAATAAAAATTAATAAAGGAATAAAATATGATTTTTAATTCAGTTCTTAGGGTAACGTTTCTCTTAAATTCAAAACAAATTTCGGCAAGCCGCGAATAAAGTAATCCCCTTAATTCGCCGAAACTCTGTATTAAACTTTAACCAGATACTTGTCTATAAACAACTTCTGCGCCCAATCATAACCTACGCTTGTTCTGTCTGGAGGCACACAGCTCAGATCCATTATGATAAATTAGAAATCTTGCAAAACAACATCATGAAAATGATTTGTAATACAAGATGGTTTATGAGAAACGACCTAAGAAACTCCATAGACCTTCCCACAATTAAAGATTATATTAAAAACATCAGTGAAACCTTTCAAATTAATATTAATAATTGTTTAAATCCCTCAATCTTAGAAACCCACAGCTACAAAGATATGAAATATAAATATCACATCCCTAGAATTTGTAGATTTATAACTCTTCCTACCTAACTTAGCAATTTTATAATAATTTACCTTCCCAATTTTTAAACCAATCTGATCTCAGATACTGGGTCCCTCGTAGAAATCCACATCTTGACACTCCCACTTCAGATTCAATTAGAGCTGCTGCCTCCTGATAGGACGAACGCACTTCACCCTATACTCCCCCACCCCTATCATGTTAACTCAATAGTCATCGTCACGTAATTTTACAACGTTTTTCTGAATTTCACTTGGTGTGTGTGAGTGTCATCAAATTTTCGATCGTTAATTTAACCAACTTCCCATCAAGCTAGAGCTTTGAAATTTTGGGAATCGTTCGTACTCGCCTAACAATGCAATATTTAGACGTTTGCGACAAGTTTTAATTCATATTTTTTTTTAATAATAATGCAGTTAGCCCAATCACTTGGCGCAAATTGAATAATTATGACTTGGCGATTTTTGGCTGAATGTTAAGTCCGCTTCGCGGACCAATTTAGCAACATTTGGCAAAATACCGCCAAATAATTCCTGTCTCCAAGACTGGTTTGACTAAACTGTATTCCAACCATTTGATTTACCGGATTAATTAATTTTAGTTAGTTTTAACGTTCTTATGTATTTCACTTGGTGTGTGTCTGTCTGTATGTGTATCAGTGTGTCATCAAATTGTCTATTGTTAATTTAACCAACTTCCCATCAAGCTAGAGCTCTGAAATTTTGGGAACCGTTCTTATTTGCCTAACAATGCCATATTTAGATATTTGCGACCAGTTTTAACTAATATTTTAATAATTTTTTAATAAACTTTGCTACCATATAAAAACGTTGTTTTTAAAAACGTTGGTTTTTATTTCGAATTATTTTAACTTATCATGCAATAATTTTTAAATTTTTCTGCTTTACATAAGTCATTTTTAATTTTAATTTTTAATCATTTAAACTCTTATTTATCATAATACCCAAATGCACTGGACACTTGAAGTAATCAAGCAATAATTATCATATCGGAGATTAAAGCCCAACAGGGCTAGGTACTCCAGTTAAAGCCATCACTACGAAGTGTAATAATGTTAGAGGAGAACCTAAAACTATTGAGGATCAGGGTGGAATCCTCCCTGAGGTCCTCTTATCAAAATTATCTCCATAAAAATGTCATCTCAATTATATATTAAACATTTATAAAATTAAATATTTGAAGTATAAATAATAAAATTAAATAATTGATGTGACTTGGAAAACAAAAACATTTACGACTGAAGAAATTAGGAGCAATTTACATCTAGCAGACAAACATATACTTAATAAAGCTTATTAATCAACCATTTTTGATGTTTTACAAAAGTTTTTTTTTTTTTTTGAACTCTTAAAACGGTTCTTTGAACTTTGAACTCTTAAAATTTTTATGGCTTCATCAAAATTAATCTTTTTAGCTGCTACATTTTCAATGAAAATGATTGCCACCGTTTTACTTGATTCATCTTAGATAAAAGGTAGAAGTTATCTTTTAATAAACTTTGAAAATTTTCTCTCGCACGAAGCTACTGAAACACACAATGTAAAAAAAAAAGGCTCAGGTCTCAAACATATATTTAAGAACTTAAGGTTTCATGGAGGTTTAAGCTGGACACCCACGATGACTTTGTAAGAAAGGATTTGCCGACACGTATAACATCAATAAAATCGAGAATGACGTATAATACAGGGAAATATGTTTGTTATGACTTGTATGAAGTTTTCTTTAAGAGATTGTAACCGGTACTCTTTGAAAGCAAACCCTTAGACAATGTGCGTATTCAAAGATTTAGAGATCCAGATAGATAGACTGGGAATGATTGAATACTGAAGAGATTTATTGACACTTTATCTGTTGCATGAGTTTTAACTCTCCATTGTTAGCAGCGAAAGATATTACTCATAACAGAGTAAGAAAAAAATTTGATTTCTGTAATCTCTTAATAAATACACTGCCAAGTTTTTTAGCGAAAGAAAGGACAATACGAGTTTTTCCACAGCAATATTTTAACAACCAAGTACGACAGTATATTGTTTTTAATTTTGATTTTTAAAAAAAACGAAATAGAATGTTATATTTACAAGCAACTTCTGTAGTTATGATAAAGTAGAGAAATACAACACACATTAGTCAGAATTTTAGAATTAAAATAAACAATGAAAGCGCACACAAAAATTTCCCTCTTACTACAAATAATATATTCAATATTATATTTTTCTTGTGTTTAAAAATTCCATTGAAATTATAAAAACTTATTTCTTAAAGACTGCATAAGAGAAAAACTGCATAAATTTCATAGTTCCTGTTGTATTATTTAATATGTAACTTTAATTTTCTTTCACGGAGTGCACCACTTCATTTCCTTGACTTTTAAAATATTTGAGTTTTTTCTTTTTTGCTTTTTATTATTCACAATGGTCATGTATTTACAATTCCAAGACTTTTTTTGCAATCAATATAATGTATCAAATTATTCTACTCATGGAATAAGGATTTTGATAAATAATTATTTTTCAAAAACCACGAAATTACATGTAACTGTTTTTTTATACTGTTTTTTGTAGCCTGTTAAAAAAATAATTGCAAAACTATAAATCATACTATTAAAATAAAACCCATGCACAGAATTGTGAAAAAAAAAATTCTAAGAAATTAAGAAAAGGATCACTCAAAAGTATTTAAATTTACTGTAGTGAGAATTATAAAACATTTAAATATCCTAGAAGTATTTAAAATTTTAATTAATTATTTATTTGAAAGTGAAGCTTTTTCTTTCTTTCTGGAATGTATATTTTATGTGTGTCCATATCTGGTGAAAATAATTATTTTCATATAATTTTACAAAATTGATCAGCTCAATTTTTTGAAAAAACACCATTTGTCAGTATAATAATTAAAACACACATTCTTCCTAAATTTAGGTAATGCAATGAAACATAACTTGAACATATTGTGTTTATGTAAAGTCATAAAAATTGTCATTCAATAATCCTAATATTAGTAAATAATTTCAATAAGTTTCTGTTTTTCTCAAACAAAATATGGATACTTACTTATGTTTAAATTATCCGCAAATTGCATTATAATTTACAAAATAATAATAATAATAATAATAGCTTCATAGTTTTAATTTATAATAGAAATATTAAGCTGAACTATTTTTAAGTATGGTATAAGTATGGTCATATCTGTATTTGTAATATCTCTCTGCTTCCTTATACATCATGAAAATGTGAAATTATCCTATTTTGTACAATTAAAGTGAAAAAAAAATTTGAAAGTTGTATGTTAAAAACTACCTCTAACATTAATAAAAACTTTCTCGATAACAGTTTTACGCAAAATGCATTTGTTCTAAGACCATTATTAAAAAGATTAAACAGGAATCAGAAGTTAAAATTTTTTTTCAAAAGAATGAAATGTGCCTGAAGTAAAATAATCGATTAATTATTTATTCTTACCGTGAAAAAATCATATTTTTGGCATAATATTGTACAATAAAAATAGAAATAATACAAATTGTTTGCTTAAAAATAAAAATTAATTAAAATTTATATGAAACACAGAACATATCAATTAACACACTTTGTACAAACAATAACATTTTCTTAGATTATGCCAAATTTTTTACACCTAAGAAAATAAATTACTCAAAATAATAAGAAAATATCAAATTGAGCAAAATAAATCCTTTTATTGTAAGTAAAGTTATTTGTTAATGATTTTTTTAAAAACGAAATGTTCAAAATGATTTCTATTACAAAATACTTATTACAGGTTAGATTATAGAAAATTGCAATTCAAAATCATAATTATTTTCCTATTTAATAAACGAAGAAAGAAAGATCGAATATTTACAAATGTATTTTAAAAAGCAGACTGGCACTAATAGGGGGGAAACGGGATCATTCAATAAACGTGTACAAAGGGTGTCTATCTCTTTACTCTCTGAATACCAAAAAGGACGGTTAAGTGATTGACATTTACGAGCTCTACCGCGTTCCGAAAGCTGTTTAGAGAGAAAGAACTCCATGGTTGATTTAAGGACTAACCCAGTTCTTTAAAATACTGTTTCTATTGGTCGCGAATGCGACTGCCCGTCCTCAAAAGGTTGAGATTGCAACATTTTTAATGTACGTTTAGGAAATCGTTAAAATGGTTTATAATCTTTCTACCCTAAACATGTATAATCGAGGTCTATTCCTATAAATTACACTTATAAGTAAAATTGATGTCATATTCTCCACCCCCCTCTTTAAACTTAAAGTTAATATATCAGTCGGGTACATACTAGAACACATAAAGGAATATAGAATTAAATAGTTTTTTTTTTTTTTTTTTTTTTTTTTTTTTTTTGTTCATTGAATGCTATTTATAAGTTACACATTATCAGCTCAAGAGGTTGTACAATACGTTTTCAAATTTACCTGCAACATACTTTTCACATTTTACGCAGATGAACACACTTTAAAATTATACATATGTGAATACCTGTTTTTTGTTCGAATCGTTATTCGATATATTTAATCTTGATGAATCAGCAGTGGTCAGCCAGAAGACAACATAAATAAATAGCCTTCCATTGCAGTTGAAAACAGATTTCACAGCAAATAGCCGTTGATGAAATCGGTCACCATGTTTATCACTAATTGCTGGAACAAAAGATATAAGATCTTTGGGGGAAAAGATCTAAAATCGTAACATTTTTAACTATATTTTGAAAAAAAATAATAAAAATAAGGATATTATTGCATTTATATATATAAAAAAATATTTTACCTAGAAACTGTAATAATGAATTTATAAAATTTTTTACAATGTCCTTGAATAAAAACCAAGCTTCTTTCTTCTGCTAAAGAAAGATACCGATCGTTTTTCATTTTTCATAAGTTACCAGATGTCGAGTCTCAAAAAAACGAGGTGTGGCTATTAAATAAAAAGATTAAAGCTGTAAAACAATTTATTGCTTTTCATACCTATTAACTTATTATCACCTCAAAATACCTCCTCCTCTACTCCTACAACGCCTCATATGAATCTCCACTGTTCGAAACAGTGCTGGAGATCTTCTTTTGTCAACTCCTTCAGGACACATTCTGCTTTCTCTTTCATAGTCTCAACGGACTCAAATATTGTTCCTAGTAATGCAGATTTCACTTAAAAAAACAGATAGAAGTCACATGGTACAAGATCCGGCGAATAAGGTGGCTGATCTTAATGAATTAGTATGTTGCACTTGGCCAGAAACATTATGATAGATTATGCGGAATAACATGTCCTTCCCCAATTCGAGTCATTTTTTAATTCCAACTATTAGCTCACTCTCTCGCTATATATATATATATATATATATATATATCTTGTTCAAATTTTCAATCGTTAATAAAATACTTTTTATTCATTCACTCAAGTTCAAATACATTTTTTTGTAAACTTGTAGTGGATGACAATTGATATTATAAATAAATAATGATGATATACAGTTTTTTCAAATATTAATTCATTAATTAAATTTGATAGGTGAAAATGTAGTTTAGCCCAACCATTTTGCACGGTTTCGAAAATTACCAAACTTGGCGATTTTTTTTTTTTTTTTTTTGGTGAATGTTAAGTCCGCGTTCTTTTACCAGACTAGCCACGTTTGGCAAAATACCACCAAGTAATTCCTGTCGCCAAGGGTGGTTGAGCTAAACTGCATTTCAAGCATTTAATTTACCGGATGAATTAAGAAACAAACCAATGCTTCTACTATGTCATTTGTCTTGCAATGGCAAAGTTGGTAGAATTTCGGCGTAGATTCTTCATGCCTTCAGATCGAATCTCATCGAAGCATAAATTTTTTTTTATTTGATTTTCAGATAATTAATTTTAGTTTTATAAGGGAGAAAAAAATTTCTCTAATATAAGAGATTTAGCAGGATATAAATTTAGGAATAAATACCGTCAGTGACGATCGCTGAAAAAAATTTCTTTTACCACTTAATATTGTGATTCTATCATATGTATATACATATTTATATTAATTGTAATTATTTAATAAAAAGTAACTAAAATAAAAAATTTCTTTGTTTTCTTTGTTGGAAATTTTTCTTTGTTTCTTTCTATGTTCTTTATTCCTTTACGGAGTTCAGCAAGAACGTTAAAGTAGTTTCGATGTTGATTGGTAGATTGACCTTCAGGAACCCAGACAAGGTAACCAATTCCATGAACATTGAAAAAAAAATGCCAATTAACATAGTTTCGAATTTTGATTTGATCAGTTAAGCTTTTTTGACCTCGGTGAAGATGGACTCTTCCATTCCTTGGATTGCCTCTTTATTTCAGGATCATAAATGAGAATCAAACTATTATCCTTTCCAATATGTTTGGGTCATTTTCATTAGCATTCAAAGTATGAGTACAAGTATATTTGCGAACTTCATGTTGTTCAAACGGGAGAATTTTATGCTCCATTTTGGCACATACTTTTTGCATGTTAAAACTTATGTAAAATTCGCCGTATGAATAATTTGTAAATTTTTTCAGTCTCAGCAATCGCATGGATCCTTAACTGACGGTGAGATGGAACCAGTTTACCGATTTTTCCGATATTGTAATCCTGTTTTGATGCGGAAAGGCGAGGTGAGTGTGAATCGTCTTCAACGTCATCTCGGGCTCTTGAAAATGCTTAAATCACTCACAAATGCGTACACGCGATGAATATTCATTGTCATACACTTCTTTCCATAAATTATAAATTTCAGTTACGGTTTTTCCAAGTTTCATATGAAATTTTACAAAAATTTGTTGCACTTTTGTCACACCTATTTCTTCGGCGAAAAAATGAAAAATAACTTAATGCAAATGGAGTCTACGGCTATACGGAATTGTTTACAGTAGCGAGAGGCATTGCATTCGAAAGAGAATGTCTTGCGCTAAAATGGCTTCTTATACTTCTACTTTAGCAGCGTGAGTCTCTTTATTTAATTGCCACAGCTCATAAAGAAAAACTTGTAGCGTCCTTTTTTTAAATCCTATTCGCCCCTTTCGCATCCAAAATAATGTTTATAGACATTTTTAATTTAAAAAGTTATGCTTCTCAGTCAAGTAGGGCCACAAAGGTAGCAAAATATCATTAAAATAAAACACATTTATGAGACATTTTAAATACGACACTAAAATTAACACACTTGCAAAACATTTTAGTTATTTAAATGCTAGGCTGACCATACTTCTTAAAGTTAATAGAGAAGTTAAATTCTACTAACGTTGATAAAATGACATCCAAATGCTGCAAATACTAATTGAAATTTTTTGAAAGTATGGTGATATCAAGTAAGTACGCACAGGTGAATTTTCCATAAGGATCAAGCGCTATTTTCATAACTCATTTAAATATAATTTATAAAAGTACGAGATATTGTAATGAAATAACTTGACTAATGCTGCTACAAAGACGCACGCATGCGCCAAACGCCAGGTGTTTAGCATGAAGCCGATTTTGTCGAATGCAGTGACTTTCGCTTCTGTAAGTAATTCCGTATAGCCACAGTCTTCGTTAGCATTAGAGGTGTTTTTTTTTTTTTTTTTTTTTTTTTTTTTTATTTCTAAAAAAAAAAATTTTTAATAAAATTTAAAAGTTTTTTTTTTTTTTTTTTTTTTTGTTTGTTTCTCCGGAAAAATAATAAGTGTAACAATACAGCAAAAACATGTTCTGATATTTCCCATGAAACTTGAAAAATCCCAACTGAAACTTACAATTTTTTTAAGGAAATGTATGGCAATAAATGTGTGTTTTGTGTGATAAAAACATTTTCAAGATAGCCGAGAAGATGTTGAAGATTATTCCCGCTCGCGTCACACTTCCACTTCAAAAATGGGTGACAATATCTAAAAAAACTGTACTCTGCTTTGATCTGACCGTCAGTTAAGTATTCGTGTTTTTGCTGAGACTGTAGTTTTGACAAACAATTGTTACGGCAATTTTACATAACAATTTAAACATGCAAAAAGCGTGTGCCAAAAGGGTTCCTAAAATTCTGAAGTTTAGAATAACAAGAAGTTAGCAGAAATGTTTGTATTCACGCTTTGAATGCGATTGAAAATAACCCAAACTTATTGGAAAGGATAATAACGTAGTACTTAACTTACTATCCTGAAACGAAGCACCACTCCATGCACTGGAAGAGCCCATCATCACAAAGTGCCAAAAACGTGTACTTTCACTGGATTCTTAAAGTTCAAACTGTTACTACTTTCACGTTCTTCCTTGAACTTAGAGAAAGAATAAGGAAAAACGTCCCGTATTATGGAAGAACAATTCATTCCGCTTTGTCTGTTAAGAAGTTTCTAGCCAAGTATAGCATCCCAGTGTTAGATCATGTGCCTTATTCACTCAATCTGGCAATCTGTTTTCTAAGGTGAAATCTTATTAAAAGAAACAAAATTTATGTCCGATGAAGCTGTGAAAGAGAAAGTAGCCTGAAGAAGCTATGAGAAGAAGACTTCCAGCACTGCTTCGAACAATGGAAGAACAACGCATTTCCCTATACTGTGGCAGACAAAAAGTGTCCAATAATTTTTATAAAAAAGGTGATAAAATATGCTTTGGATGCACATTCCATTCATTGTGGCATCTTCATTGATCAGCATCTTTAATCACATCAAATGGGACTTTTTTTTTTATTGGTGCTTCTTGCATGAGCTTAAAATTAGTACGCTTTCATATTGGAAATAAGAATAACTAACTCCTGTAAGATCAACAGAAAAGAAGACACCGAACAATAACATACTCGTAAACGAAATTAATTAATAATGTACTTGCACTAGTACATTAAAGGTGTGTTCTGCTGTGAAAAATCTGTGAAAGTAGAGAGTATGTATATTTAACATTTTATTGAACATTCTGCTTATCTGATATTGCAATAAAGCATAGAAAATATCTTTTAGTTAATAAAAACACAAATCAGCTATAAAATTCTGTTATTATTTTATGCACTCTCAAGTAAAGATTCAATTGAAATATTAGGTTAAAATTTGAGAAGTCTAAATATTAAAAAGCCATTTTTAGTTCAATGAAGTTATTTTAATTAAGAATGATTCATAATTTTGAGGGTTATTGATCGGTTACTCTGCATAATTAAATTTCTGGTAAACACGTGAACATATTCTATTAAAATTCGTAGTATTGTCTTCATTGTTATATTGCATTAGAATTATTTTTTCTAGTTTTGCAATTCTTTCTAAAAGTTTCAATGTGTATTAATTCAAGACTTAGCTATCGAGATTAACCTGAAATTGTAAAAGTATACTATTTTTCATTGATTAATTTAACATAAGGCAATCGTATAGTACATGTAAACGCATTGAGTACAATAATATAGTGCAACAAACGAGTCAATTGGTACGCAGAAAATAATCACATTCCAGGATGTAAGGATGCATTTGTTGGGTTTACAATATATATATACTACAGTAAGAGAGAACTCTGTTATCAATCATAATATGTGCAGACACAGAGAAATCTGCTAGCAAGAAGTTTAAGTAGAAGCATACACGAAATTAAGTATTACTAATTGTTATTAATTATGTCTATTTCCTTTTTTATAAAGCTGAAAATATTAATTAAGTACAACAAAACTAAGGATTATACTTTGATACATATCAATTTTGCCTGCCCGTAAAGAGCATTGTGACAGATATTAAGATTGAACTTTTTTGACACGACTGTGTTTGAATGCTTAATATATCAGATTGTGCAAAGCGTTTTAGGTATATTTTTATTCATTTGCTTTTAAGAAAGTTTCTTTTTAAATTATTTTTTTATTTAAAGTACTTCCATTATTTTATTTTATTTTTTGTATACCAAAAAATAAACATTCTTTTAGTTAACACTGTGGATTCAAATATTAAACGAGGTGTTTTATAAAATATTTTTTTATTTCAAACAAGTAATGTATAGCTAATTAAAAATATAAACTAATATCTACTCACCTCCTCCCTCCCTAAATCTACCATTATTCCGATATTATGATATTACTTTTGATTTGTTTGCGAGAGTTTCTAAAAGCTAATTTTTTTTCCCTTATTACAATTCAGATCACTGATATGCATGTTTTTCACATTACTGATAAGAAACAAGTGAAACAGAAAAATGATACAAAGTACGAATATTTATCTAATTTAACTTATTTATAGACTTAAGGTACTTTTTAACATGTTAATATTTTATCTAAATAAGTAAATTAAAGGGAACCTACGAACTTGCTAAAACAATTCCTGCAGTCCCAACTGATTATTAAAATATGTAACTAATCAATTTAATTTAAAATTAAAATATGTAACTTAACTGAGTTAAATTAGTTATGTTGTGTACGGGATAATTATACTTATTCAAGGTAGATTTGGTTGTTTGTTTGAAATTTATGGCTATTCGTGGGGTATGTTTCGCCAAACATTAGGCCAAGAGATTATAAATTTCTTTTTAATAAAACAATTTAAATTGAGGAGGAAAAGCCTTAGTAGGTAAAAAAGAATGTGCCGGTTGGTTATTATTTAAAAGGCACAGGTTATCATCAGAAATATTTTTTTTTAAATTTGAGTTCCTTTTCCGTTTGTATTCTGTATTGCCCCAAAGGGTATTTCCTTTTAAATCCTCAATAATTACGCAAGTTACTAGTAGCTGGTTCATGAGATTCGTTTTGTGAATGGTGTTAATTTGAGTGTTGGAATATAGTTGCAATGTGTGATATTTATTTATGATATCTTTCAATTCTAAGATCCTACTCTTGTATCCTCTGCTATTCTAAGAAATCAAGGAGGCTATCGGAAAATATATATATATATATATATATACTTTTGCGGTTGATCAAGAAAAATCATTTGCTAACTCTTATTCTTCATCAAGGATGTAAACTTTTAATCCATCATCAAGTTTTGATTTTTCACTTTGTCTATATGCTTATTTCTTTCTAAACGTCTGTACGATTATTAACTAAACATTTTGATTTATGTTCGAGGTTTTTTGGTTTATTTTGATTCTGAATTACTGGGAGAACTTAGGTGTGTAAGGATAAATTTTAGTGGAAGGTGGATGTATTGATGTTATTCTGCTATTGGTAGGCACGTTGTTTTTAATTTATTGAGTTTGTACTATGTTCACAATTTTAGAAGATGACCGAGGGTATTGAATTCCGTGTTTGTAAAATTGCAGGTCTGGTAGTTTCTGGCTCTACTAAAATGATTTTTGTTACCTTTATCTTTTGTTTCTACTTTTGGGGAATGAGAAGTATTTTGGCTTGTGGTAGAAACTTTTAAATTGGACGAATATGATTTGCCAACTATAGAGGTACGATCATACTCTATTTTTCAGGTTTCAGGAAATGAAAAGTTTTAGCTTGTTTAAATCATTTGTTTACATTTTTCAATTATATATCGTGGTTATTTTTGGGAATAGGTTAGGTGGTTGCTTTTGTAATTCAGACGAATGGGCTCCGAATGGCAGTCCCCGCTTTCATAACTGACGTTGGAGCATCGGCACATGTTTCTTGACCACTGCAAGATTCTTAATTCTTATTCTTTCTCACTTAAAACAGAGCAAAGTATTGGGGATATCAGGTCGTATAAAAGAGTTTAGATATGCTACTTTTATATATTTGTGCAACGTTGGACTATTGAAAAGGATCACGAGATGTTTCGTCAAAATATATAAAACGTTGGTTTCATATCCAAAACTAAGAGGATCAATATTTATACCACTGCCCCTATAGAGCACATATAGAGAATTAGTGAGCAGACAGACTGCAAATTTTGATTCAGACTGATTTGTGACGTTCGCTTTGTTGCAGAAGATAGAAGTCATAAATATGTTTTCGAGTTCCAACTAGGCAAAAATCAGAATTATTCTCCTAAAAGATTCGAAACAGGAATAGAAATTTATTAACGTGTGCATGCCTACCAAAAACCGCAGGAGTAAAAAGGATATCGAAAACCAAAACTATTGCAAAAAACAAAAATAGAAAAAGGAAAAGAAGAAGAGACCTCTTTCGAGGCATCTAAGACAGAATTAGCTGGAGATAGTAGATTACGGAATTTCGCTCTATCATAGGCATGAGACTTGTCTCCACAATAGATATATGTGTTAGTATGAGAATGGTTATAAGCGCTTGGAAAAGAGGAACTTGAATAGGAGTCATTGCTTAGGTAGACTTTATCAAAGGGTTTAAGAAATGAAATAAAAATCTTGATAATTGATATTACCAAAAGGTATAGATAAAGAAATATCCGCTTTGTAAGATTTAAAAGTTCTCGATGTTTGGGCCAGATGATTTTGAAAGAAGAGATATTTTCTAAACTGTAAAAGATTCTAGAAACCCCTTCAGTGGAGATTAAAAAGAAAGAAAATAGTTGAGTGCATTTCCTGTAAATAATCAGCATAAGGAGGAGGATTAGCCTTTTTTTTTTTTTTTTTTGTTTGTTTCACACGTTCTATTACATGAGGAGGGTAGTTCTGAATATGTTCAATTAACTGGATGACTGGTTTTAAAATCATACAGAGGCGATAATGAAAGAAATTTTATTTTATTTCTTTAACAGATTTATTTTTTTTTTTCATTGACTCTATTTTCGTTTCTTCGTGACTTTTCAGATTTCGTACATGATTAGTATGCATAATTATTTCAGGAAAATTCAAATTTTATTTAATGCTTTATAATCCAGTTTTGATTAATTTTTAAATATATCTATTCTAAAAATATATCTTTAGGAATGCCTACATTGGGACTTTTAGACTGAGAAAGAATTTGTTTTGTATGCTCCCTTTGATGGTTAGGTTATCTTCAAAAACAAGTGGGAAGAAAATTTCATTTCAGTCTGTGCAGTAAGAAATATGCTTTATTTTAAAAAATTGTATATGTATTTCAACTAAATTTGGTTTATTAAGTTATAATATAGTTGTATCATTAAACTATTAAAGTTTTATTTGTATAAAAAGTATACTTAATTACTTGACATATTTTCACAAAATTATCATTCTTAGAAATAAAAATACAACATCCTTAAGATCTAATTTTCAAAAGTGTTTTGGGATCCTAATATTTACCAAATTAACTACAATAATATATTTTTTATGAAAGTATTTATTATTTCTTCGAAGGAATACGAAACAGGAGTGTACAAATAAGATGTCCTACAGAGCAGTGGTATATTATATATACCGAGACTCCAAATCATACATAAATAAAATTTATTTTACCGCTAGATTTTTTGTCCTTTAACATTATTAATGCATATCAGGTGAATTTTTACCAAAATTTTAAAGTTTTATATCACCCTTCTCAAAAGATTAAACAAGATTAGCTGAGATTATACATTGTTCAATGACGAATTATTTTTTTATCTTGACACAAAGACAAATCTGAATCAGTGTCTCTTTATGTTTCTGCAAAACATATGTTAACCAAGAAAGAATTGGAGGTCTCAGTATCGAAACTGTTTTGCCTATTATTTTTCATCAGTTGTCTCAAAATAGTCTCGGATTATTTCTAGTTCGATCAGGTCCCCACCAGACCTTGTATAACATCCATTTCTAACGGCTAATGTGTAACCGTTCTTTCAATGTTAGTCAGAGTACTAACCCCACAACGTGCCCAGGGTTCAAGACCGAGCAGGAGAATTTCTTGATATGAGCAAGAGTATTCACTGTCTACTTTCAGCAACCAAAAGCTCTCAACCTCAGGAAATTTCAGAAATGATTCCAAAACTGTCATCGAAGGCATGCGAATTCTAAACGTGACCCTGGTCTTTCTCAGGACAAATGATTCTTCTCGTGACCATCATAATCAAAGTGCTAGGACCCTTATGGCTAGAGCAAAGCATATAGAGATTGGTATTGATACCGCCGGCCTTTTAATTTGTTAAATTCGAAATCACTTTTTTAATTTTTAAAATTTATAAAATTTATTTTAACTATGTGTGCGTTTTTTCTCAAAGTTTAGCACAAGCCATATAAAAAACAAAACAAAAATGTGCAATCCACAATTCACAAAAAAATCAAAACATCAATTGAAAAAGGAGGAAGGAAAAGAATAAAAGATCGCTGTGATCCCTCGTTGCAGGATATTCGTACTCATATAAAAGAGATGAGCCTTTGGAAACAGGGATGGGGACCCAAAGTCAATTTAATATTTAAGATGGAATTAATTTTGTGAAAAATTAATCAATTTTTAATTTTGTCCAATCTAAAAATCAAGGCAGAAATTATAATTGTGAAAACTCAACAGCAGTGCAAGTGTCAAACTAATTTGACCCTTATTCATATAGACTTTCTCTTCCCATAGAAAATGGCTGCAGAGGCTAGTTTAGCGGCTGATGTTTCTGTCGAATCTGAGTTTGAGTCCTGACGCTATTTCCACAGTGCAGCTAGGCTGATGAAAGCTAATCTGTCAAAGTTACAAATCCTGCGTGAGTTATTATGGAAGATTGAAGAGGGAAGGAAGTTAGATGTACCCTGTCAATTGTCCTTAAGTTTAAGATAACGGTGGTCAAAAAGTTTTTTTAATTGCTTCAAAGAGTGACGTTAATAAGCAATCAGTCAAAAAAAATGTTTGCTCAAAGTGGATATATGTACATCATTTTACGAAGATCTAGAAGAAAGCTCCTCTGGGCCCATGACATTGCCTTGTGGAAACGTTTCGTAACGCAAAGATCAATAAATATATTTCAAGAACTGGATGACCTCACTCTCGATTTTATTGTCGTCAATTTTTGATCGTTTTGAAGAATGAATTTCTGAACAACCTATAATTTGAACTTCCCAGATCTCACCGCATCATATTTTCTGAGGCTACCTGCAGAACGTCTTTTCACCAGTATATCAATTTGCTTAGCTTAATACAATCATTGTTTAAGCATGTATTATTTATGGAATAATCCTTATTTATTTACATATCTCTCAATAAAATGTGTGGATAGAGATTTTGTCAAAAATTCTCAACTTTAGAATTTATAATTGAGTTGCAAAACACGCACAAAATTTACTAAGAGCATTCAATAATACAAAATATGCCAGATGTTTCATATCTCTTCTCAATAACTTGGTTATGAGCATTTTTAGCAAACATTTAAACGGAAATGGTGACAATTAATGATTTCTATGTGAAATACTTTGATCATAAATTGAGCTTTTCATTTTACATTATTTATAAGTTGTAATGCAATTAATTTATATTCCCTTATTGTTAACACCCCATTATGAAAACACTAAAATATATGGTAATCCTTTTTCGTTAGTCATATTGTATATTATATTAATAAATATCAAAAGAAAGATTTTTTTTAATTCTGCAGATTGCTTGAATTAATTTTTCAAAAAAATAGAATTCACAGAATTCAATTTCTATATCTAAAATAAAGCTTCTTTCGTCACTGTCAATGTCAAATGTTTAAATTAATAAGCAAATTAAGTCACATTAAATGTGATATTAGGGTATTCATTTTTTTGCAAATTAATCAATTCATATCTGTAATTGATAGCAGATTTTCTTTTGCGTATATTTTTTTCTATCATTGTTTTTACACTCACAAATGATATTGTTTTATGTTAAAATCAGATACACTGCCAGTATACTCCACGTAAACGCTACGTAAAACAAGGGGTCGATAGGTGACTCCATAAATGGGATATTGAAACATTACGTATAGTAGCGATAAATGTTCAACACATAACATCATCTTGTATAATTTTGAGATTTCGCTTTTTAAATATTAGAATATAATTTAAATAGAATGTTAGCAATTATCTCCTTACTATTATTTTGTGTGGAATCATCTTCCCGTCGTAAGATATTCCTTTTTGAGAAAAAGTTCTGTCACTCGTGCCGAACAGACCATTTCTTCAATGTCTTGGAATTGTGACACAATTTGTGACAAGTGAAAGACCTAGAGGGAAGTATGCGTTACATACTGTGTGTACTCCTACATAATGCGACATAAAATATATATTCTATAAGTAAATATTAATGAATTATATAAACATATACAGTTTCATAATTACTTTTTACACTTTCAAAATATTAAACATAAAATGGACCGATATCTTATAAGTAGTTTATGTCTGAAACATTTTAGCATCAGAATCATTCGATTAAAATATTCGGTATAAATTTTCAAATGAAACACAAATTACTGAGCATGTTTCAAACATATTTACTAAGACTTAAAAAAATGCTTTTGTCTAAATGAATATAATAAAACAAAAAAACTGTATTTTTTTTAGCAAGTTTAAATTTTTCACCGGTAACAGAACTTGTAAAAAAATGTAAGAATTTTCTTCGATTTATCTAGTACCTCATCCTAATTGGAGATAATATGAACTCAACTGATTGTTTGGGGCTCATATAATTTTTAAAAGGAATTTTATTCAATTAAAACAAGAAAGTATTAAGCGAGTAGTATTTACTAATCAGACATCGATTAATTTAGTGCGAATTTTTCATAACTTAAGTTTGCTATCTAAGTCATCTTGAGTCATTTTGAATTGTGCAAAAATTGTACCGATTTTATCGAATTTCCATATTTTGGAAATCTTGACCGTCGTATTTATTTATTGAAATGATTCGATCGAAAGATAAAGAAGAAATTTAAAATTGTATATTCTTGATAAAATTCAAACATCCTTTTTATATCTAGATCCTGTACAATACATAAAATTTGATAAACCTTTACAATGAAAAAGTGTAATAGCTAAAGAAAGATTCCTTTAATTTTATTCCATCATATACTGAATGACTGATTGATTGATTAGGAACGTCCTTCCAGCAACGCGAAGTGTTATCGACAACCTGTAATTTTAAACTACGGTCATGATGAGAAGCATCCATCAAAAATAGTTTATAAAGGAAGTTTTTAATATAGAATTATAGAAACATCATTACACCCAATGAATTTAAGTATCGAGATAGAAAGATTTTAGTTTATGAAGTGCCTTTCTTAAAGTTAGAGACCATTGACATTATTTATTAAATTATAATTCTAGGATGGTTGAAGAATTAAAAAATATTTCAGATGAGCATTTGGGACGAAGGGGGTACTGAGGAGGACAGACATTGTTTGAAGAGCGCTTGGAAATACACAGAGTCCAAGCTACTTTTCAAAATGTAACTTTTTCCAAAATGAATCGACCTATTTATGGTGAAAAATGGAAGGTGAAATAATGGATGGTAAAATGGAGCTATTTTTCAATCGTCTGATTAATAAGGAACTTTAATAAGTTGAACGAGGTCACGACAAACTACAAGGTTCGTTCGTTACGTTCAAGACTTTGTTTATTTTTATGTTATTATGTTCAAGCTTGTTTATTTTATGTTATTATGTTACTTGTTTCTGTTGGCTATTTCAAAGCTTTTATGTTATTATGTCAAGTGTTATTTATGATCAAGTTATTTTATGTTATCTATATCCTTGTTTTTATAAAGGTACAAGAAGAATTGATATTAAGGTGTCAATTATAGAAAACATAACTACTTCATTTTTGTTCTATTTTTGTCGATAAGAAATGAAGGACAAACAGAAGCAGAGAAAAAATTACCTAATACTTGGTGTGATGTTCTGAACTAAACGATTATCATGGATTGAAAAGTTAAAAACAAAAGGAATCTACAAAGATGCCGCATGTAAAAGGATGAAAAGTGGATAATGATATCCTGATGGCATGAAGGTGGAATCAGATCCTCGTCAAAAATGGGTGGGGAAGTGTTATTGAAGATTGATGTCCATGATCAGTTCAGGATCACCTTCGTCACGTAAGAGAAAATTGTACAGGCGAAATTTATTTTCCTCGTGAATAGGCGGACGGCACTTTTAACAACAGCGTCAGGTCTCGAGTATCGATCCATTTTTTTGACACAGAATTGTAACAAAAGTATAGAAGTGGGTTCCATTCTTAATCCTGTACGAGAAACAATGACTTTTCCGAAGCAATTGTTTCCAACATTCCTCGACCATCACTAACAATAACGAAGGTCCTTGTTTGTGTTTGGTAGATTTCTGAATCTTACACTATGAGTTACTGAATCTGGTCAAGCTGTCACAGTGATAGTGTGTGCCTTGGACAACTCCAGGCAAATGAAACAAGAGCTTATAAAAACAATAGCAATACCAA